>JAQJVL010002168.1:0-117216 GCA_035578905.1 Stictocephala bisonia
AAATCAAAATCAAATCAAATCAAATCAAATCAAATCAAATCAAATCAAATCAAATCAAATCAAATCAAATCAAATCAAATCAAATCAAATCAAATCAAATCAAATCAAATCAAATCAAATCAAATCAAATCAAATCAAATCAAATCAAATCAAATCAAATCAAATCAAATCAAATCAAATCAAATCAAATCAAATCAAATCAAATCAAATCAAATCAAATCAAATCAAATCAAATCAAATCAAATCAAATCAAATCAAATCAAATCAAATCAAATCAAATCAAATCAAATCAAATCAAATCAAATCAAATCAAATCAAATCAAATCAAATCAAATCAAATCAAATCAAATCAAATCAAATCAAATCAAATCAAATCAAATCAAATCAAATCAAATCAAATCAAATCAAATCAAATCAAATCAAATCAAATCAAATCAAATCAAATCAAATCAAATCAAATCAAATCAAATCAAATCAAATCAAATCAAATCAAATCAAATCAAATCAAATCAAATCAAATCAAATCAAATCAAATCAAATCAAATCAAATCAAATCAAATCAAATCAAATCAAATATTTATTTGCAATGACATTACAAAAATGTACGTCATCCCTATATAAAAATCTAAAACATACATCCCACATAAAAGCCTCTGTCAAAACATACATCATTTACTGTTGCACTCATAGTCACTCATACCAAATCCCCACTTCCGACACCGGTTGTCAGTCTTCTGACATATTGTTTTAACCTCTCTACTCATAGATAAAGGCAGCCTAAGTAACTTTTGAAACATGTCTTAACAATGGACCACTTAAGGAGTAAATTTGACACAGATTCATTTCACTAGCACGTCTAAATACTGTAAGGAAACCTGCACAACAGGACGTATTATATCTAATTTCTCTCTCCAAGGTAAAGCACGGTTCATTTTAGTTTCTGTCTCAATTAAAATTTCTTCAGTACTAATATATAAACATTAATACGGGTATCTTAATAAAATCTCACTCCAAAAGTGATTATAACGTCACTGCAATATCAATGTTTATTTTTCTATCTTGATTTTATTTGGTAGACATTTAGAATTAAGCGTGCTTTTAGTAATATGTAATAAAAACTCCTTGTAACTACTTAATTGACTAAAAGATCTCTTGTTCTCTGTAATTTCAAAGGTTTTGCTCAATTTCACAACGAGAGCTTATATTTAAAAATGTTTAATAACTAAGTTTTCAATGTTCTATTCTAATAATTACACCAACATTTTTTTTATAATTTGATTATAAAATAAATATGACATTAAAAAAAGTTACAATTTTAAATATGTAATTATTTTCATAACCCCTTGAAGAGTAATAAATAAATATGGTCTTTACTTTGGAGCGGTTTTCAACAAACAATGCTGGTTTACAAAACAACTCAAGTCATATTACAATTATTTAAAAAAAATTAAAAGCTAATTTTAACTATTCACAATTAAAACATAAAGTTATGCATACAGCACAGTTATATATGGATATATCAGCTTCTATTATACATTAAGTATTTATATACATTGTTTTTATATGTAGTTAATAATAGCCTGTCACAAAATATATTTTTGTTAGTTACGAAATAGTATGTTAAAAGATTAGATAGAAGTATAACTTGGTTAATATTATTTTCTTTAAATATAGTTTTAAATACACTATTGATGGTTTTTTCCTAAATTTAACTTATTTTACGTACATGTTGTAACATTAAACTTTATTACACTTAAAATATATATTACGTGATAGTTAAACATTGAGGATAGGTATCAACGATGGTTGATAATTGGCCTTACAGGCAGTAAAAACTACTTTGAACCAAGTAGTGTGAAAAACAGAGGGCGTATATTATAGCCCATTGTATAGCAGTGAAAAAACAAGACCAAACAATGCATTAGTATTAGAAAACCTCCACTAGGGAGGCATTAACACATTTGTTACTATATAGCTGTACGAGCTATTTTTGTGTAAGGAACATTTCTTTATATAATTTTTTGGTTAATAAGGAATACATTTCTTTAAAATTTGTTGTTTCTATATTATTTTTTGTTAAACAAAGAATTATTTTTTGAGAAAAAACATTGAAATTTCGATTTAATGAATGTCACGATGTTACAATTACCAATCACTATTACTTAATACTAATTTTAAAATGCAACTCCTCTTTGGTTCTCCAATATTTGAACATTATATTTTAAATATATACATCTATGTCATTTGTTTTATGAATGAATAATTATCATATATTAAAAGTACTGTCAAATACTTATTATATGTTATGACTAATTTATATATTTTAAGTTAGGTTTAGTCTGTGATCTCTGTGCGGACTGAGTAGGACGTAGTAACAGTGCAGGACAAGATGATTATTGCTCATAAAAATGTCTAATCAGCTCCAGGATTTGATCTTGTGCTATTAGGTAATGGAGGGGCTGACGACACGCTGGCTCTGTCATCGAATGGTTAACTAGAAAAATAACTACCCGACACACATTTAGCACACTATTGGATGCTACTTCTGTTTATTGCATCACTGTGATCTAATTTTAGTATCAGTTGTGTAACATTGTTATCATGTTTCATTACTCTGCGAAGGTAAAACACATGCGATTATTGGCTACATGCCTGGCTTGCCCACGTTATTTGGAAAGACTATTGTTGTAGACTTAGACACTTCGTTCTAGATATTATACATGCCTGACTTACTGTCGGCACTGAGACTATGTGCACCCGAGTTCGAAGGTAGTTTTCTAGGAAACTAAGAGGCCCATGAAAACTCCAATAATACCATTGTTCTCCTTGTTTAATTGTGCATTATGAAATATGAATTTAAAAATGTTATTGTAAGTTCTAATAAGTTTTATCCTAGTTGGAACAAAAAAAGTACTAGGATTTTAAAATTTACAAAAATATTTACTAAAAAGTACTTTAACATGATTAAGGTAGCCTACTTTTGAAATAGGGCGTAAAACTTTTACTCTTATAATATATTTAATCTTAAAAATTTTCCAAATCCAACCCCATACAGAGTTAGGGGTAGTATAAGGAAACAATTAGTAGTAAATAAAACTTCAGTCAACATCAGGATTCAAACCTGAGCTAACTCTAACTTAGGTTCAAAGTCCGGATACCTTAGCCTACTTTACCATCGGAAATCCCATCAATAGTCTTGTAACAATTTATTTATGTGCAACCAATAAGAAAATGAGACCGAATACTGTTTAGTTTCATTAAAATAAACATTAACTACAAAATCATAATTAATTATTACGTGTATTATTTAACTTATAGCATAGGCTACCTTTTTACAAAATTAGGCTTAATTAATAAGTTTGACTTCCGAAACTATAACGATTATCAGAAGTAATGTTTATGCAATAGTTATAATGCATTATCAGACTGGTTACTTATCTTATTTTATAATAATTTTCACAAATATTAAACCTAAAAAATATAATGATATAGAATCTATTTTTATTTATTACGTCTTAAATATATACTAATCATGTTACCTTAATTATATGTTAACTCAATGTGTGAACATGATGAGTTCCCAGTCAAAGACAGTCACTAATGTATACTAATCATGTTAAATTAATTACATGTTAACTCAATGTGTGAACATAATGACCTCCCAGTCAAAGACAGTCACTAATGTATACTAATCATGTTAACTTAATTACATGTTAACTCAATGTGTGAACATGATGAGTTCCCAGTCAAAGAAAGTCACTAATGTATACTAATCATGTTACCTTAATTATATGTTAACTCAATGTGTAAACATAATGAGTTTCCAGTCAAAGACAGTCACTAATGTATACTAATCATGTTAACTTAATTATATGTTAACTCAATGTGTGAACATGATGAGTTCCCAGTCAAAGACAGTCTCTAATGTATACTAGTAATGTTACCTTAATTATATGTTAACTCAATGTGTGAACATGATGAGTTCCCAGTCAAAGACTGTCACTAATGTATACTAATCATGTTAACTTAATTATATGTTAACTCAATGTGTGAACATGATGAGTTTCCAGTCAAAGACAATCACTAATGTATACTAATCATGTTACCTTAATTATATGTTAACTCAATGTGTGAACATGATGAGTTCCCAGTCAAAGACAGTCACTAATGTATACTAGTCATGTTAACTTAATTATATGTTAACTCAATGTGTGAACATGATGAGTTCCCAGTCAAAGACAGTCACTATTGTATACTAGTCATGTTAACTTAATTATATGTTAACTCAATGTGTGAACATGATGAGTTCCCAGTCAAAGACAGTCACTAATGTATACTAGTCATGTTAACTTAATTATATGTTAACTCAATGTGTGAACATGATGAGTTCCCAGTCAAAGACAGTCACTAATGTATACTAGTCATGTTACCTTAATTATATGTTAACTCAATGTGTGAACATGATGAGTTCCCAGTCAAAGACAGTCACTAATGGTTCAAAAGGTTGATTGCCAATTGATGGTAATTAGAAATTCCAACAGTTATGATTATATCCAAAATAGTTTTAATCATTTTACACCTCAGTTCTTCCAAATGGAACTTATTGTTTTCATTTGTTTATCTTTATTCTTTGCTAATTTGAATCTCCTCTTCTTCACAAGTTTTAGTTTTTAATACTTTTAATTCTTCAAAGGAAGTTAAAAGTATTCAACTACAACTTTAATTGAGTGTTATTTATACAATTAGGAAATAATATTTGCATAAATGTCTTCCGTAAATTCGTTGGTGTCGTACGTAAGTCACTTATTAATTAGGTTGTGACGTTCTGCTGCAATGCTCTAGTATGTCAGCCAACCGAGCAGAAGTGAATTCATTATTAGGAGTGTTTAACAATGTTAGACAGGCATGTTGTAGGCTGCTTCAGCACGCTTAGTGGTGATGAACGCTCAGTTTGAAAATCTTGTTGACGTTGGGTTGATTCCCAGCTGTCTTTAAAGGAAATCTGAGCCTAGGCCTCTACATCCTCTCAAAGATGTATGTAACCGTTTGAAGCGTACAAAAGTGGAGAGTTGCTCATCAACATCAGAGCCACCTCTGGTGATTGGAGGACGAACTCAGCATCAGGTATGGATAACGTAACGGTATGACCTTCAATAACCCAGCTGGGATTTCATCAGATGATGGCCTTTTTTATATATTTCACTATTGATACTGGTTCGAATATTTCTGACTTTTAAGATGCATCACTACTATCTTCTCTCCTGCCATGTCACTTGATAATAATTACATCCCTACAGGGTTAACTTACAATTTTAAAAGTCACTATTGCTATTCCCCACCATACAAAAATACTTATTGGTTATTTTATGTCCTATTATAAGATACAATCAAGACCTATTTACGAAATATAAGGAAACACTCAATTTATATAGCCCAGATATATATAATAAGGTACCTTCTTAATTTCGAAGTATATACACTAATGGATAAATCATTCTCAACTGTTTGAAATTGAATATGCAAAGGGGATGTAAAGTCAATTTTTTACTGTCTTTGCTTTACCAATAAAATCCCATCACTACGTTTTAATAAACTTGAGTAATAACTTTGATACCAACTAGAGCATTTTAAATAAAGACAATTATATATCAATTATAGGGCATGTTATTTCATAAATACACTAAAAACTTGCGGAAGGTTGTAAAATATACTGAGTTTTTTGTAAAATGTTTTCATTTATATCGATTCTTTTTATATTTCCATGTAATTTTATGTTTAAAAATCACAACATAGAAAATTAATTATTCAAAAAAAGGATAAATCCTAAAAATTTATTCAGTGATTGACCGAATAAAAAGCATTTATTAAAATAATCATTTTATAAACTTTATGAAATATTTTTCAAAAACGAATGTGGATGTTTAGCAATAAAATATTACAAACTCTGCAAATAAATTAGTTAAATATGTTTGAATGTTAACAAATTCTACTTGTTTTAGTAACCTAACTTTCACTAAGCTTGAGTATTGGTATTTTTTAGCTCATATAAACATTCAGTATTTTATTGAATAACCCGTGCTTTGTTCCAAAAAAAACTGCATGGTATTGTTTAGGAAAAAAAACCAGGATATTTTGATTCTGTAAAATGTATTAACAATGATTATAGTTTTTACTTGTATCTTTAATTATCATCATTATTATATATCGTATAGTTTGAAAGTAAAATTCTGCATACAACTATATTTTCTTATTTTATTATTAAATTCGCAGAATTGTATCATAAGATGGGGTATTTAATTGCTCCTAACTGTTTGGTTAACTTTAAGGAAAAAATATACTTTAATGTCATACAGTAGTTGATCATAAGTGTAAATAAGCCACTTTGGAGATAGGTTGTGGAATTTTATTTCCATGTTAATTTAAAAAAATAAATGTTGTTTAAAATATATGCCTTGAATTTTAATAAAATATTTACAACAATTTAATTTGCCTCAAAATATTTTTTGATGCCCTATTTTATCGTAAATAGACAATATGTTAGTATTATTAATATTGACAAGTTTTATGAGGCGAATTCGATATTGGTTTTTATGCCAATAAATATTTTATTTTAGAAGAGTACTATGAAAATCTACTTTTCTTTATTTTATTAGTTAGAGAGAGTTAGAGTAAAAGGGGATATGCAGTTGGTCCAGCCAACCCTTGCAACGAAGCCTGAGGCTTTTTGTGCCAATCCCGGTGCCTAATTGTCGTAAAGCTGGCAATCCTTGACCAGGCCAAGGAGCTTCTTCACTAGATTAGTAATTTCCGACTGTCCCAGAGGTGAGCCTTCAAAAGGTACTCTTCTGCTGGCACCAAGAGCCTCACGCTCCCGGACAGTGTGTTCTGCCGACTCTTCGTCCAACCCACAGAGGCGACAGATGGGATCCTCCGTAAGGAGTCCCGCTGTTCTTAGATGCCTCCGGAATTTACCGTAACCGGTAATGGGTCCCACCACCAACTTCACGTGAAATTTACTCAACCCAAGAAGTTACTTGTTAACTTCTGGGAAGGATTTCTGACAAGAAGCTTGCCGAGTCTTTGCCCTGGGAACCGCCGCCATCTTTCCAGATGTCTGGCGCTGACCCAGTTTTGGTTGCTATTTTGACAGCTGCAGCCGGAACGCCGCAGGCCGGCTCAGGACCAATGAAGGGCTTAATAGCACCTTCCCTAGCCAAGGCATCGGCCTGCACGCTGCCTTCTATTCCCCTATGTCTTGGGATACATTCCAGCAGGACCTGATTTCTTGAACCCAGGATGCTGAGGGACTCCACACATTCCCAGACTAGACCAGACGAAACCTTCCAGGAGTCAAGGGCCCCTAAGGCCACCTGACCATCTGAGAGGATATGGATATGTTTTTCGCAAACCTCTATCATAATTTGCGCTGAACGTATGGCGACTTCAGCTTGGAACACGGTGCCATACGCTCCCAGGCTCACGCACGCGTTGGTCCTAGGGTCACCAGTATAGACACCAAATCCAGCTCTGTTGCCTATTCTTGACCCGTCTGTGAACCATACAATTGGGTCGTGAGAAGAAACCGGGCTACTAACAGCGTCCCAGTACTCCCTCAACCCAAAATCCACAGTATGGGGTCTGGTGAAAAGATACTTAGTCCCAATGAAGTCAAACCTCATTGAGAGTACCTCATCGTTTACTAGATTGACCACTGAGGAGTGACCTGTACAGGACCCCCTCCAGTGATCAGTCAGTTGAGGCCTATAGGCCTTTTCCTCTGATTGCCAGGAGTGCTTCTCCTGGCTATCTTCATCCTATTCAGAGCCTCAGCCGTCCGATCGAGCTGATCAGAGCCTGGGCTCCGAGAAGGATGTTTTCGGGGTCAGAGAGCGACATGCCCCCCTCCACCGAACCCATGACCCGAGCAGCGGGGACTTCAGACTGGCCTACTTGGCTACCTTCGTTCCCCGTGCCAAGGTCCTTGTCTGAGGGCTCTGAGCGGTCCTCAGCCAAGTTGGGTTCAGAATCGGAGAGAGACATGTCCCCCCCCCCCCCGACATTGATTTGGCCCGAGCAATGGAAAACAAGGGCTGGCCAGTCAGGCTGCCCTCTGCTCCCATGCTCGGTTCATTATCTAAGGACTCAGTGCGGTCCTTAGGTATGTAACTATAAAAGTGTGTGGTAATGAGTTCAGGGTACCGCGGGGTCACTAAGCCCGTCAGCTGCACACCTCAGCTGCCCCTGCGAACCTCGGTCCGGGACTGCTTATTAAGGTTTCCCCTTATTCGCAGTTGTCCACCTCATCAATGACGAGGTGGAACATTCGCTATCCGCCACCTGCGACCCGCCCAGTAGCTGAGGCTCGCCCTGGGTTATTTTATTAAAAAGGACATAGACATTTTAGAGAATCTATTTGCTTTTAAAATACCTGAAAAGTAAATTTGTTTGTATGAAATATTCAAATAATATCAGTATACTTACTAATCTAGTAAGTATACTGATATTATTTGAATATTTCTGTGCTACATATCTGTGCTACAATCTGTGCTACATATATGAATGTTTCATTAGTTCCAGTCTCTAGTTACTGGAGTTTATAACACAAAGTTGTTTCAGGTGACGGTAGCCCACGTGTGTTTATTATTCCCTCTGGAAGGAAATTTGGAGGGAATAATCAGGTAATTTATCAAGGTTCCTGAATCTGTTAAGATGTTTATTCTTTTACCCTTAAGTATTATATGAACATACAGCACAAATTGGGGGTTATGTTAGTATACTTTCATATTTCCACGATCAAAAGTGTCTGTGGATTCCTTGGAAATACCCTCAATTTGTTACTAAAGCTATCCTAAAATGATTTCTAGAAACACATACATTGTATTATTTGCTATTATATAAAAAAACAACTATCATAAAAAACTAGTTTATTCATTTCATAAACAAAGTATTACAATAAATATCAATGAACCAGCCTTTTGAAAAACAAGTAACTAACTAGTCTTGACATGTATATTTATTTTAACTATTTCTCCAATTTAGGATTTCCCAAATATTACATATTCTGTATAATAAAACTTAAAAAATGATCATGTAACACATCACTAATTAGTTTTAAGAATATGTTCTCAAATCATTTTTCCATATGAAAAACACTAAACGTTTTCAGGATCTTTTCCGTTAATTCACTACCATAACATTTTTTGTTTCCGTTCATTTACTACCACTTGATAAATATTATATTGATTTAAAAACTGTTCCCTAATCACTTTGACGTCTACTGCGGTATTTCTTATCCACTAAGAATCCAATATCGCTGGCCTTATTTTATCGCTTTCCAAGAACTTACACATGGAGAGCACATTCGGCGATAAGTCAATAATTGGATTTACCAGTCTGTGATCAAATTTAGTAGCCATCTGTCCTAACATAACTGTAATTACGATAAAAATAGAAGTTGTAGTGAATTAATGGATAACGTCCCTTTTTCATATCGTTCTATGTAAGAACTGAAATTGTTTTATTTTATTGTTCTTGTACTTTTGCTCCCTTAACGTTATGGTATAAAACTTTCTCATTTGCTTAATCACATGCAAAGCAAAAATGAAACCTGTAGTTTTATAATTTTCTGGATTTGTGTTATTCAAGAATGTATTTTGCAAATATTAGGCACTATCCGAGGGATATAACCGTTCACCCTCCTCCCCACCTATACCTGTTAGTAACTCTAGCTGGTTTACGTACGTGGTTTGAACGAGTAATATGCGGGTTGAAATTAGTGTTTAAAACCATAAAATACTATTGATCACCATCTACTAAGTCAGTGTCAATTATAGCTTTGTGGGACTCATTCTTCAACAAACTAAATCACAAAACATGTAGGTCTACTCACCAAAATATCTTATCATTTAGTGTACACATTTTATTTGTTTGCTTACCTGCCTTGAGCGTGCATTTATAAAGAGTAACATTTCAATAGTTATCAGTCTCACTAAACATTTAAATTGATGTACTACATACCTTTGAGAAAAAATAAAAACCTGTAGCTATGGCTAGCCTTCAGACTCTAACCAGTTTATGAGTATTCTAATTTCAACCATACAACATGAATAAAATATAACAGATTAGAAATATATGCATATATATAATTAGGTATATCACAATGAATTTAAACATGTCATATCACAATGAATGTATAAACATTGATTGTTGTATTGTTGAATTGTGTATTTATTGAATGTTATTGTATGTTATAGAAAGTATTGTTACTAAAATAACATTTCTTACGTTTTAGTGAATGAGATAGTACGATATAGGATCACAATTTCCATGAACTGTATAAGGTGGAGGCAAATATATCCCAAGAGATATTGTTAAAACTTTCCTAGAAATATCAGACTGATCTACTTTGTTCCTTATATAGCACTGACTTGATTAGATCAAATTGTTGATACATTTTGATTAGATCAAAAACTTGATACATTTTAACTGATTTATCTTTATACATTTTATTTTTGACGTTTAAAAATAGATCTTGAAGTGAGAATCACAAGAGAATGTCAATAACAATAATTTATTATATTATGACCTACCAAATGTACACACTGAGTTCAATTATCAGTTCCAGTAGCCCAGGTTCAACTGTTACAGACGACCTTGGTAGGCAGATGTGACGTGCAAAAGTGTATCTGATATGTACAGTAGTATAGAATATGAATTTTATAATAGGTGTATGAATTTATAATAGGTGTTCATAAATATGTATCTATTATTTGTTATTGTTATATTAGCATAGTTCTTGCAGCAAGTAAACTTCTACTGCTAATGCATGCAATGATACTATTTAATGTTGTTGTTATTATTTTGAGGTTTATAGTTTATGCACGGTTATGTATGTTTTTTATGTGTTTATAATATACAATATATTTCGTTCTTATAATATATGTAGTAGTTGGTATAACATAGTATGTAGATCGGCACGGTTAACAGTAGGAAATTGTTAATTTGTATGCTTTTTCAGCTAGCCACTTTACTAGACACGATATTAGTTCCGAAGAATTTGTTATGATTCAGAATGTACTTTTTTTGTAAAAAAAGGAAAAGCATTTGTTTCTAAGAGTTATAAATGGAATGTGTCGAAACATTAATTGGTGGAATATATAGAGTCATTACTATTAAATTTTTTTGTAACGACACTATTTAATTAATATAGTTAAGTTGGTTAAGATACACTTAATGTGATTAAACTTGTATTCATGTTTAAACTTCATAGCTTTTTATTTTGGAAAATTGCAACTGTGGCAGTATTTTATGTTCTTTGTCAAATTATATTTTTTATTCGTTTGATAAAAAAGGAATAAAAAAGAAAAGATTGAGAGGAACATTTCTTCTAAAAATAATTTTATTTTAATAGTTGTTTTATATTAAATGCCATTTATTCACTGTTTAATTTAAGTATTTGAACATACCGACATGTATCTGAAAGTATAGTTTATGTTTTAACCTGACAAAGTAATTTATAACTGACATATGTACAACTTAACATCAGGGAAACCTACTAAAGGCACATAAAATGCTGAAATCTATTGCCTATATAATGTATCTACTAATGAAAAACGCTATGCTTCAGTTGGGTGGCAATAAATGCTTGTTTTGACCAAACTTATTAATGAAAAGAAATATTACGTTAAATAAAGTAATGATACCTGCTACGTATTTGTAAAATAATATGCACTACGCTTTTAAACAACGTTTCGCAGTGATTCTTATAAAAACCCACTCTAAAGGAAAGATTCCGATACTCTCCATGCAAAGCTATTTGGATTCAATCTCATCCCCTTTAAAAGATATCTGGGTCGGTCCTATCAATAACCAAACAAAAAGCACGTAACATGTAACGTCTGTGTAAACTAGCATCCATAACAGATATTTAGTAAACATAGTAATATTGCTTGTTTCAATAAACACGGAAAGGAAAATCCTGAATAATGAGTGAATGTTGAGAAAGTTAGAATAAACAAATTCCAGAACGAATGCATACAAAGCAGATACATTTAAATACACACAGCAGACTCTAAGTAGAGCACTTAACCTTTAAAAAAAATTTTACTGGATTAAATAAATACCAATGAATAAATTATGTTTGTATTTAAGTCTACAAGGCTTAATCAAAAAACAATATATACAAACAACAAATATATAAATATTTGTAATTGTGACTTCATGAGCAAAACATGGTTTGGCCTACACATAAATACATGGTAATGACTATTTCAAAATGTACCTTTAAATACAGTAATAAGTTATATATTCTCTTCCCTTGGTATTAAACTACATGTACTTTAGATATGTTATTCAGATAATTCTACTTTTTTTAATTTTAAACATAAAATTTCTGCATGTTTCCATTACTTCCTTACATTTTGTCATTTATGGTAAATTACACAATGAATACCTTACTAATGACACATTGTATTAGATGAATTTATTTAAATACGGTGTCTGTAATAAGGTATTTTTTACAAATAAGTACATTATCATTATTTGATAAATGGAAATGAAAATGTTGTATACGTGGCGCAATTAAAATATACAAACATAAAAATGAAATGACGAAGAGAAATGTGATTAAAATCCTAACAAACTGATGGGTGAAAAACTATTCCGAATTCTTAGTTACGGTGGTGTAGTTTGCTTGAACTATATTATTAACTTATTCATGTCCCTTTATCACTATGAACATAATAATAAATATAAAGCTACACCGAAATAATAGATTCATTAGGTGGAACTGTAAATTTATTTAATCAATGCATATCTAATAGGAAATATATTATCAGGCTCTCATGAAACATTCCCATCACAATCTGAAATAATCAATTCATCTATCAACGAATATTGCTACAGAATAGAATATATATTTTAAAAGTTTTTCCATATTAGTTACATCGTTAAAAACAAATATTTCAATGGTTATAAGAATATAAGGGCATATAAGTATAATTTTAAAAATAGCTGTTACTTACATAATATTGAAGTTGTAAGTAAAACTTAATGTCCTCTTAAAGATCATTAAATCAACTTCTTGGTAAGAGCCAGAATTGTATAACTTAAACTAGTTTGTATGGAATTTTCTGTTTTAGCAATCCCTCTTGTTTGAGAGACCATTGATTTTAATATGTGCATCCCCACTAAGGATTATAATAGGCCTACATTGAAAATACATTCAAAATAACTATATAAAATGAGGAAAATATATTTATAAGTTATGTTTTTTTAAAGTTACACCCCTAACACAATCTCACACAGTTTATTATAGTCGTTACTGAGTACGCTTGGTGATATCTACCAACTGTTACCGAAACACTTCCAGGATCTAATGACCAACGTTTTCAGGTGTAGCAGTTTGTCACACTATTACTTCTCTATATATATATTTTATGAGTGATTTACTGTAACTGTTATGTGATAATGATTTTCGTATGACGTGTGTAAACGTGCTTAAATGAATATAAATAATAAATGTTGTATTTACGTTTTGTAAAAATAAATATATAGATAGTTTTTACCACCAAAGACGCAATTGACGAAGATGTACGTATATTATAATGGATGATTGAGAGGACACAGAGTTGACGAAGTGTAAATAGTATATCCATATTCCTATGTAAATAATAATATTATTAAGTACTGACGACAAACACTATTTGTTTTTCTTGGTAAAAAGATAAAAAAGTTTTCTTAGAAAATTAAATGCCTGCATTATACAATATTTTTAAGATTATATCTTTAATCTGTATATAGGAATGAACCCTCAGTTTGATTTCGGCTGAATGTTATTATATTATCTAAGCGTGATAAATAATGTATGTTGTATAAAGCCATCTTAAAAATAAATTGTTAAAATTACTAAATATCAGATCATATATAAATATTATTAAAAAAAACATATCATATATGTGTTTTTACTAGCGTAATTCTATACAAAGGTAAGTACGAACAATCGCAGTTAAAATATAATAACTAAAAAAATATTGAACAAACGTAACACGATATATAAGTCTTTAACAGCGAATAAATTACTCTAGATTTGTATCGATTTTTAATCAAACTATGTTAAACCGAAACATGATTAGCACCAAAAATTATATTTTAGACAAATGAAAATCACATAATGCTTCCCTTATTATTATTAAATGAAATTTTAACTGTAAAACATAAAAATGTGTGCTTAAAAATTATAACTAAACATGTTAAATGTGATTACTTCCTTAATGTATTTCCTAGGATAAATATATTTTAATTTCACATTAATAGAATAAATTTACATAGTACTAGCCTCCAAATTAACATAAGTTATCTCGTACAACAGGGATTAGGTTGGTGTCAACGTTGAGAACATCAGCTATGTTTACATTTCATTATAGTTGTTGGCTTTGAAACACCTGGATTAGCATAATTTACATAAACTTGTAAAGTCTATCATATTTTGGTAATTAGATTATAATAAATCATACTAAAATGTATTCCTAATTACCTTGAGTAAATACTGTAAATACAACAGCACCGACAAATCGTAGAGGCTATATTTAAACTATAAACTAAGTAACTTCCATGTAATTTACATGCACGACCAGATATCAGAACATTTGCAGTATATTATTTGGAATAATTGGTATATTTACAAAGGTTATTTTTTATTTTAATTCAACCTACAAGGATTTATTTTTATTTTCTAAATTAATGTTTCATCACTTACTGTTGAGAGTAAGAATCCACAGATTAATAAAATCACCATACATTAACTTTGTTCACACAAAGCAAATGTAAATAGATGTAGTTAGCTTTTTAGTATTAAAAACTTGACTAATAATAAACTAGTTGTTGTTATAAGTATTTACGATGTTTTTATCGAAAGTTTTTAAACGATACCTGGACACGTTAACCCTCATTTTGGATCATTTGTCAAGTGCCTGGAAGTTTGGAGACCCTAGTGGCAGGTGGGTCTAGAAAGTTAATTTAAAAATTTCAAGCTGGACATTACCTTTCTTATGACCCTTATTTTGGAGAAGTTTTATAGTAATATGTGCAACTGAATATAAGATATTTACATGGTTCTATGACCAAACACAAACACTTATTGGTTAAAGGATTGCACAATGTTTAATTAAAATGATACAAGTATTATATTACGAAAGAATTATAGGTGAGAGGGCTTAATATAAATGATGAGTGCATTATTAATTAGTTAATTATGTAAATGTAACACTGTCTTTGTATAGTGTTAAAATAAGAACTAGACTCAAAAAATGTTTTGGTTTCATTTAAATGTTGCCTGCAACTTGTAGCAATGGCAGTAATTTTGCGAGCGTTTTTTTGTTTATAGTATGTTGTTGAAGTGGAATAAATTAATTCATTGATATAAAGAATTCAATAGTTCCACACTCATTTTTGTTTACGAACTTAAATGTGGTGTTTCATGTTAGGATATTATATTCGAAAATGGCTTTTCTTCCTCTTTAGTTAATAGCCATAAAGCTGGTTAGAAGCAGATCTCCATTTTTCTAGGTTTTCCGACTGTCGCTTCAACGCGAAGAAGGAATCACATCTCATATCTTCAGTCTTCATAAACTACATATACTCATGGATATGGTAGCATGACTTGCTTCATATACTCCAGTCTGGGCCTTCCTCAACAACTACATTCTGTAGCTCCTTCGATTATCTTTACCATGTCTTTACATAGTAATATCTGACTATGTGACCAATCAACTGTGCTCGTCTTCATTTAATCCTTTTTACTAAGCATATTTTCTCTCCTAATATATGAAAAACTTCTTAGTTTGTTATCGTTTATCTCCAATAGATCTTCAAGATCCTTCTATAGCACCGGGCTTCAAATAGCAGCCAATATTATCTCTTCTCTCACAACCATTGTCCAATATTCACTTCCATAGGTTGCATGCAGTGCTCCACACATATATCTTCAGCATGTGCTTCCTTACCTCAAGGCTAACATTATTTTACGTAAATAGACTCTTTTTTTGGTTAAGCTCATTTTTAGCCTGAGAAATTTTGTTTGCGATATCCCTACAGCCTTTTCCGTTATTTTACTGCCCAAGTAGTTGAAGTCATTCACCTATTTTATTACTTCGTTCGTTAATAGTAAAATTATGCTGTACTCTCTGTTACTGCTACTTATTAGAATTTTGGACTTATTAGTGTTTATACTTGCTTTTAATTAAATTATTAAGAGGTTTTGAGGAAGAGTAAATTATATTATATTGCTGTAAGCTAATAATAGTTACCAAATTTTACTTCCAGAATATAAGAGTAAGATTGGAAAAATATTTTAATAATCATTTATTAATTAAGTTTAAGTAAAAATATAAATTATTTTGTTTAAAATTATTTTAAACAAAAACAGTATTAACACTTAAAAAATCATACCAAGAATCATACAAAACACTGACTGATAAAATAAAATGGTGTCTATTTTATTTTTTACGGTAAGGATCGGGTTGAATCCTAACATAAATTATAAACAAATAAACTAAAACGTTTTCATGCCTATATATGATACAATTGTTTAAGACTTTATTCTTCTCGTGAAAAGCAATCAAAGAACCGTAATATAATGATAGATGCAACTTGAGATTTGTTCATGATACTCTCATGCAAAATATTCAACATTTACGTAAAAAAAGTAAATTTTCTTCACGTTGATATAGTCTATTTCTAGTGCTTTAAAACTCACATTAGAACAGCGTGGTTGAGCTAGTTAATAATAGGACATAAATTCTTGTACCAAAACAAGTATCACTTATTAGCAAATTACAATTATCTTTAGGATATTTGATATTTGAATGAGCACTAGTGAAATGAGTTCTCCAATATCCAAAATACCTAAAGAAATAATATTTTGAAACCATCTGCAGTGAAGCGGAGATGCTCCAAGGTGCGGGGTGAACAACGGATGTATTGGCAATAAACAGACAGAAACAAATTGAATAAATACTCATGCAAGAACTGGGACATCTTTAGACGAAACTTGAATTTTCTTTATATAGTTAGTACACTTGTCATTACGTAAAAAAAAAAAAAAAACACATTTTATTTATTTTTTTTTAATATGGCAATAATTTGCAAAAACTACCAAATATTACTAAGGATAAATATCTTATTAAAATCGTCTTGCTATTATACTTATTAAAATTCTTTTATTTCAATATTTGATATAGTTTGTTTTATATTTGAGTCAAAAACAAATATTTGTTTAATTATACATACATATTAAACTTAGTTTTACCTTCAAACAAAGAAATTAATTACAGATGATTTTGAGTGTGTTTGTATGATTAGGTAAGTATAGAGTTTTATAAATAGTGTTACAATATATTCAACATTTAAAATTAAAATTTATTTATATAACTTGTATGAATATTGATTATTTTATACAAACTTGTTCTATAAAATCGTAATGCATTACACAATGTGCTGTAGTGACTTGCTTGATAAAACTATAAAGATCTTTAATTAGCTCTAAACCGTCAACATATTTGGAGGAAACTAAAGGTAAAATTACTATGCATAATGTATTTAAATATTTATTTTACTCACCTCATTCATATTATCAATAAGCATTTGGAATACATTTAACACTAGCCTATTAGTAGTGGGACATTTATTGAATTTGCCTGAAATTTACATAACTTGTAAATACATAGCTTCTATTTAACACATATATATATATATATATATATATATATATATATATACATATATATCTCGGTTCAAAATATATCAGTCTTATGAAATAATACCTTTGTCTTGGTGTTCATCAAAGTAAATATTATAAAATAGTATAATTTTTAATAGTAAATATAATAAAATTATTTAATTTAACACTCGTAAATATAAATATTATATTTAACACCACTCATACATAATGTATTTTATCTAAACATGGTATACTTTAATCACTAACGATAGGTAATAAGTTTGTTACTGACACATATCTAAAGGGACTTAAGTTTTGACTAATACACGACATAGCTACATCCTTACTTGTTAATTAACATCATTAATTGGGTTAACTTCCACAGATACCACTGAGGAATGTATTAAAAGTTAGTCATATTCCTATGGAATAAGCGTAACCACATTTATCCTTCATAATTGTTGATACTGTTTGCAAAGCGTTCCCAGTGAGGGCTTTAAGTTTCATCTAACTTAGTAAACGGGTTTCTATGTAATTACAGTTTAAATGAAATTACAAATGAACGAGAACATAAATTAATATTGCTACTACAAATTTTTTTCTCATAATGTACCATTGTAAAATTGCATTTTAAGTAAAATGTAAACATTATGTTTTTATACAATTCAACGTGAAAGTTGTAAACATATATTATAAAAATGTATTCTATAAAGTTTACATACATATCAAGAAGTCATTAAGATTGGTTTTAGGCATAATATAGTAGTTGGTATTTATTTTAAAGTTCAACAGGGTGCCCAGTAGAACACTTCAAGGGATATAGTTCTATACTTCACGAAACTGTTAATAGAAGTATCAAAGTGCACGCCTCATAATAATAAATACAACATGTTTACCCCCCTCCCCTCTCTACCTCACTACCCCTGACTGCCATTCTGCATATTACATCAAAGTACGTACTATACCTCCCTCATTCGTAGTAAAATCTAGACTTTAAATATTACAAATATATGTTTTCAGCCGCAGATAATTTTACAAACTACAACTAAAAATTTGTAAATATGTAATTTATTAAAACAATTATTGGTTAATTGGAAACACTTTCTACTTAAATTTGAATTTACACTAGGTTGGTTAGTAACTTTTGTCCCCTAAATTCAAAATTTAACCAAATATTTAGCAGTGATGTGCAATTTTTATTGAATCTAGATAGGCCATAATGAGCCAATTTTCGATATACTTTCCCAAACTAAATCTTTTGACTTGTTTTACTAACACTTTTATTATTTATAAGATTAACATTTAATTATAAATACAATCAAGAATAATTATCTATCTAAAACTCTTAAAAACAAATATATATAATTACTTTGCTCTTTAAAGATAATACTAATAATGAAACGTATTATTGTCTACCAATTCGTAGGTTTTCTCAATATTAGTATAGTTATTTTTTTCAAATATCTTATAGTATTATAGCTATCATGCATTGTCTATTAATAAAAAATGGGTATATTTAAATTTTTCAGTTTGAACGATTTTTTAATATTACTGAAATATTTACAGTCATTTTTATTTTATAGTTAACTGAATGAGCAATAATGACATTCGTGAATGACCTTCAGCCATGGGGCACAGAGGAAGGAGACTCAAACTTCTCTAACAATTGGAATACAATTAGGGTCTTAAGTATTTCATTTTTAAACAGTTATTTAAGAATAACTATTAATTCTGTAACTGTTACCTATTATTTATATTTATCTATATCTCTTATAATTTTTAAATAAAAGTAATGTTAATAATTGAATCTACGATTGCCCAGATTACACATTATAAGATTCTAAAATATATTGTACTTAGTTTTATTGAATAAATCCAAGAATATATTATTCAAGTTGAGAATATAAATAATTATGAAAGAATAAATAAACGGAAAAAATAGTTTCAAGAACATATTCTAGTTGCGAATGTATAAGACTGTTGAAGAACAATATGAACGGATACCGTAAACTGATAAATGCTAAAGGTGTTTGTCTACATGTACCAGATGTGACACAACTTCTCTGCTGCCAAATTTCTGTCAAGATATAGATCAGCTATCAATAAAGCTTGTCGTATTTATGTTGATTAATTTACTGAGCTCATAATAATATTGACAACTCCAAAAATTCGTGTACTTGTTTTACCAAATTTATTTTATGACTATGCTATAAAAACCTAAATTGAAATCGTACAATTGTTTTGGTACAAAATGCCAATCACATACAAAAATATACAACAATGATATGAGGGCAAAGCTGAACAAAATACTAGTCCTGAATAAGAAAATATAAACATTAATTATGTATTATATATAAGTGAATATTCTTCATAAGAAAAGGTTACACCTCTAACTAAAGGTAAAAAAATATATATATGTATAAAAAGTCTTCATAAAAAGTGTTGTCTTTCGTGTTACTCAATAAATCACTTCAGCGGGTTTTTTTCAAGAAAAACACCTTGTCATTATATAAGAAGAAAATAGGTAAATTTACTGTTACTAAATGAACACTGAACAGTAGTTATAAAATGAATACACCTAAAATATTTTATGTTTTTATTTTACTATACCGAGTGTCACAAAATGGTGTCCTGGCTGTGAATGTTTTTATTTTATGTGTGATTGTAAGCTGAAAATTAAGAATACTGCTTTCTCAATTTCCGTGTTGTTTAGCATAAAATAAGGTAGTTATTTAGGAAGTGGTATTGACCAATGAGGTATAATTGAAAAGCGAAGGTTGTTGAAAAAGTTTTGCCACCATTTTAAAAATATTAAAGATAATTTTGAGTTTTTTTTTTTTTATTAAATACTTACTTTTAGCATAAACCCGTTTACCGAGTCTTGTAACAATCGTAAAGATAAAAAAAATATAAACTCTTTTTAATAAAATACAAAATGGTGTCTAGATACTAAACAAATCAAAGATTGAAAAATATTATTTTTCATTTTTCACTTAGAAATATACAGATTATATGAAAATGCATAGTCAGGACACCCTTTTTTGTGAAAACCTGTATAGTGAAGATTTTTTATGCATTTACGAAATGCGTAGATGATTATCTTTTGTTTATAAATATAATATTGACACTTTGCTTTTATCTTAATTTGCTTTGACATGTTACGCGAGTTTTAAAAGCTGTTACAGAAATACGCACATAATTGTGTTTAAAAATATGACGTAAATTCGAACCTGATCATAATATATAAATGAGTCAGAATTGGGAATATTATTTCTTCTCAGTTAAAGATTGTCAATATAAAAGACAACCCTGCTCAAGAACGTTTTTACTTAGCTCTTACTAGTAACTTTGAACAAGATACACATCCAGCAAAAATTATTCACAATAATGTTAATCTCAATGCGAGCTTTTACATCTTGACTTAACCTGCGGGAGATTATATCCAACCAACTAACCCAACTGTTTATGTTGTAGCAATCAAAAACTCTTTGTGTTTGACAGGTTGTTTTCCTGTACTTTAATAAGTAAATTGTGCATTCATAATAATTTTATATAGTTCACATTGTTCTTTTACTGAAAAATTTTATCTCCATAGTATACATTTAGTAACTCTGAAATTAAGTTTTTTTTAAGTATACACATACTAATTGGCAGTCCTCAAGGTGTTTCACTATAAAAAGAAAAATGTATAGTTTTTTTATTTAAAAATAATCTTGAAATATTAAAATATACATACGGTAAAAACTCTATGGTTATTTATTTGTGTTTAAGCACCTTGAGCGGATGATGTTAATACATTGATGCTCCTTTAGGATCGGATAATTCAATGAATACTATACAGAATCCTGTTAATAAGAGAATGCAAGGTGACAGTTCCTAAGTGGTATGCCATATATGAACTCGACAGTGTAGTGAAGGCGGGAAGACCTTCACTGCACTGCTACATGGTGTAAAACATGATATGCATGCTATACCATCATCTTACAACGGATACTACTGCCATTGACGTTATACTACCACCGTCAATTTCATACTACTAGCGTCTTCGTTATAGCATCACAATTGCATGCTATACCGTCATCTTACAACGGATACTACTGCCATTGACGTTATACTACCACCGTCAATTTCATACTACTAGCGTCTTCGTTATAGCATCACAATTGCATGCTATACCGTCATCTTACAACGGATACTACTGCCATTGACGTTATACTACCACCGTCAATATCATACTACTAGCGTCTTCGTTATAGCATCACAATTGCATGCTATACCGTCATCTTACAACGGATACTACTGCCATTGACGTTATACTACCACCGTCAATTTCATACTACTAGCGTCTTCGTTATAGCATCACAATTGCATGCTATACCGTCATCTTACAACGGATACTACTGCCATTGACGTTATACTACCACCGTCAATTTCATACTACTAGCGTCTTTGTTATAGCATCACAAATACATGCTATACCGTCATCTTACAACGGATACTACTGCCATTGACGTTATACTACCACCGTCAATTTCATACTACTAGCGTCTTAGTTATAGCATCACAATTGCATGCTATACCGTCATCTTACAACGGATACTGCTGCCATTGTCGTTATACTACCACCGTCACTTTCATACCACTAGCGTCTTAGTTATAGCATCACAATTGCATGCTATACCGTCATCTGCAAACAGATACTACTGCCATTGACGTTATACTACCACCGTCAATTTCATACTACTAGCGTCTTCGTTATAGCATCACAATTGCATGCTATACCGTCATCTTACAACGGATATTACTGCCATTGACGTTATACTACCACCGTCAATTTCATACTACTAGCGTCTTCGTTATAGCATCACAATTGCATGCTATACCGTCATCTTACAACGGATATTACTGCCATTGACGTTATACTACCACCGTCAATTTCATACTACTAGCGTCTTCGTTATAGCATCACAATTGCATGCTATACCGTCATCTTACAACGGATACTACTGCCATTGACGTTATACTACCACCGTCAATTTCATACTACTAGCGTCTTCGTTATAGCATCACAATTGCATGCTATACCGTCATCTTACAACGGATACTACTGCCATTGACGTTATACTACCACCGTCAATTTCATACTACTAGCGTCTTCGTTATAGCATCACAATTGCATGCTATACCGTCATCTTACAACATATACTACTGCCATTGACGTTATACTACCACCGTCAATTTCATACTACTAGCGTCTTAGTTATAGCATCACAATTGCATGCTATACCGTCATCTTACAACAGATACTACTGCCATTGACGTTATACTACCACCGTCAATTTCATACTACTAGCGTCTTTGTTATAGCATCACAAATACATGCTATACCGTCATCTTACAACGGATACTGCTGCCATTGACGTTATACTACCACCGTCAATTTCATACTACTAGCGTCTTCGTTATAGCATCACAATTGCATGCTATACCGTCATCTTACAACGGATACTACTGCCGTTGACGTTATACTACCACCGTCAATTTCATACTACTAGCGTCTTCGTTATAGCATCACAATTGAATGCTATACCGTCATCTTACAAAGGATACTACTGCCATTGACGTTATACTACCACCGTCAATTTCATACTACTAGCGTCTTTGTTATAGCATCACAAATACATGCTATACCGTCATCTTACAACGGATACTACTGCCATTGACGTTATACTACCACCATCAACATTATCACAACACCAACGCTGGTTATACCATCTCCGTTAATATTATACTATCACCAATGTTCTACCGTCAACATTGTAACATCACAATCGCATGCTATACCGTCACAATCGACGTTGTACCGTTGGCATTGGTGTTATACTACTAAGTTAACTTAGTAACATCACTATGTCACGTCATAACGTTATCTACAACGTTACTCTACTACCATTGGTGTTATACTACCACCTTAACGTCGTAAAATCACCATCACACGTTACACCATCACCTTGTAGGCTACATTGTTGCAATGCCGTCAAGTATTGTACTTTACCGTCGTAGTTTTTGTGTTGTACCTATGACGTTATTATGAGACTGCCAACATTATACGCCACCATCCACTTATGCTTATTGCTGATTACAAAATGTGGAAATGTGAAAAAGAGGCAATGCGGACTGTATCACATCTTCTACACATATTAGTGAAATCATTATTCATGTGAATTTCGTAAAAATAAATAGATAGATAGATGAACTATTCTAGATATAACGGTATAATCTAACCTTCTCAATTCAAGGTAAATATGTATATTTCTAAGTGAAAAATGAAGAATAATATTTTTCAATCTTTGTTATGTTTTGTTTAGTATCTAGACACCATTTTGTATTTTCTTTAAAGGAGTTTATATTTTTTTATTATCTTTACGATTGTTACAAGACTCGGTAAACTGGTTTATACTAAAAGTTAGTATTTAATAAAAAAAACTCAAAATTATCATTATTATTTTTAAAATGAATTTTAATTTTAATTTTGATTTCTATTTTAAACAAATATCTAAAAAAAGACACTGGTTTTATAGAAAAATTGTAAGGCACAACAAACTTTTTCAACAACCTTCGCTTTACAATTATACCTCATTTTCAATATCGCTTAATAAATAACTACCGTATTTTATGCTAAACAAAGTGGAAATTGAAAAAATAGTACTCTGAATTATTAGCTTAGAATCACACATAAAATAAAAACACTCACAGCCAGGACACCATTTTGTGACACTCTGTATAGTAAAATAAAAACATGAAATATTATAGGTGTATTTATTTGATAACTACTGTTTAGTGTTCATTTAGTAATAGCAGATATACCTATTATTCTTCCTGTATAATGACAGGGTGTTTTTCTTGAAAAAAACCCGCTAAAGTGATTTACTGAGTAACACGAAAGACAAAACGTTTTATGAAGACTTTTCAGCTTTTTTTTCCTGTAGTTAGTTAAATGGAAGTGTAACCTTTTCTTATGAGGAATATTCACTTATATATAATACATAATTAATTTTTATATTTTTGTATTCACGACTAGTATTTTGTTTAGCTTTGACCTCATATCATTGTTATATATTGTTTTAAGTGATTGGCATTTTTTGCCAAAACAATTGTAGAATTTCAATTTAGGTTTTTATAGCATAGTCATAAAATAAAGTTGGTAAAAAAAGTACACGAATTTTTGGAGTTGTCAATATTATTATGAGCTCAGTAAATTAATCAACATAAATACGACAAGCTTTATTGATAGTTGATCTATATCTTGACAGAAATTTAGCAGCAGAGAAGTTGTGTCACATCTGGTACATGCAGACAAACACCTTTAGCATCTATCAGTTTACGGTATCCGTCCATATTGTTCTTCAACAGTCTTTTACATTCTTAACTAGAATATGTTCTTGAAACTATTTATTTCCATTTATGTTATTCTTTCATAGTTATTTATATACTCAACTTGAATAGTATATTCTTGGATTTATTCAATAAAACTAAGTACAATATATTTTAGAATCTTATAATGTGTAATCTGGGCAATCGTAGATTCAATTATTAACATTACTTTTATTTAAAAATTATAAGAGATATCGATATATATAACTAATAGGTAACAGTTACAGAATTAATAGTTATTCTTAAATAACTGTTTAGAAATGAAATACTTAAGACCCTAATTGTATTCCAATTGTTAGAGTAGTCTGAGTCTTCTTCCTCTGTGCCCCATGGCTGAATGTCATTAACGAATGTCATTATTGCTCATTCAGTTAACTATAAAATAAAAATGACTGTAAATATTTCAGTAATATTAAAAAAACTTTCAAACTGAAAAATATAAATATACCCATTTTTTATTAATAGACAATGCATGATAGCTATAATACTATAAGATATTTGAAAAAAATAACTATACTAATATTGAAAAAACCTACGAATTGGTAGACAATAATACCTTTTTTATTACTAATATCTTTAAAGAGCAAAGTAGTTATATGTAATTGTTTTTAAGAGTTTTAGATGGATAATTATTCTTGATTTCATTTATAATTAAATGTTAATCTTATAAATAATAAAAGTGTTAGGAAAAACAAATCAAAATATTTACTTTGTGAAAGTATATTGAAGTTGGCTCATTTTGGCCTATATATTTCTAGCTATATAACAGTAAAAGGTGTGACTTTTGTATATTTTATCAAGGCAAACATTTTAATTTTTAAATATTATTTGAGCTACTTTCATTACTTAAAACTGCCAATATAGAAGTTCAAATTTAGAATAATTGAAATATTGTATGTGTTTTTTATTATTTTTACAAATATACTGCCATAATTTTAATTAATTAATTATGTAAGAAAGAAAACAAACCAGGTGTAGTTATGACAGTACAATGGTAATCAATCAAAAAATACTATGATATTTTTCTTTATATGGAAGATTGATGGTTGAAATAAATCCAAAATAGACACATATATTTAATAAAAATACTCAAAATCCAATACTAATTAAAATATTTTTCCGGTGAGTAGATACATAGTTTCATTTAGAAGTTTCACAGTTTAGTTTCTATATATTTGTGTCTTAAGCGTTTATTATTAATAAAAAAGCATAGCCTATAATGTGTTTGCGGCTAAACGATTTATAGGCATACATATAGAAATAAATATTAGTTAATTATACATAAAACTTTAAGGTACAGTAATTTTGCTAACGAAATTGTTGTATTAACCTTTATATTTGCAAATACAGTAGTTGAATAATAAACATGTGCCATCTGCTATGGAAATGACCAAAGGCATGTTCCATTGGGACATACAAAGCATCTCTCTATCGCATTTTGTTAACGAAACCTTTATGCAGACCTGCATTAATATCTGTCCGTCCTTATTTTAACATAAATGCACATAAAAAAGCAAGTAGATTTAAATGGAGATACGATCTTCGTTGGCCTTAAAGGTGTAACAAGCTGCAAGTTATAACAGCATTTTAATTTAACGCAATTATTTACATAAAAACAATACAATAAGTAGATCGTAATTTTAATGTATACTTTCCACATATTTCAAGATTTGAAAATGTAATACCAAATGTGTTATTTGTCGATATCAAACAATCATAAGTAATATATACTCCAGTCATAAACAATCATAAAATCCTCTTTAGCTTCATTATATTTTAATTTAAAAATAGGTAACTTATACACCAATTTAAGTTATCATAACTATATTATGTAATTTATATATGAAGAAATTATCTAAAAGTGAACTGCAAGGTTAAATATAAAAATAGATAATGATTGTTGTGGGATTTTACCTATTGTGGATGATTAACAGTTAACAATACATATTAATATAGTCATGTGATACATTTAATGATGTTTAATTAGTTTTCTGTATATTACATGAGAAAAATATGTGTTAAATAGCTGTATGAAGGCATCTTTGTATTTTAAGCAAAACTAAAATTTTAAAACTACAAACTTTTCAATAGAGATACTTTCGTGGTGTAAATTTTGGCGATCAAACTTAGAATGGATTTTCAGTTCGTTATTTCTTCATCTTCTTTTTTTAATTAAGAATATAATATTGATAGTGTTCCATGATACGGTAAAGAAGTCATCATTAATATTTAATATAGTGATAATATTGAAGTAATTTGACTTTCTGTCGTTATTTGTGACCGCTGTATAAATTTTACAATCGTGATAGAGTTCAAAATTGATGATTAAGATGTCTTTGGGCATGACCATAGAGTTTCGCCTTCGTTATCTATATTGTAAATAATCATCCCCATATTAATTTGGTATTATTCAATGTTTTATAGCTAAGATTTACCAATCTAAGGGGTAAGTAACCATTTGAGAGGACAGTTCTCATGAGCATTGGTTTTCCAATCTGATCAATCCAAACCTATCCTGCTGAACTAATATCTGCAAATATAAAAACATTACTAAACAATATTTTGCTTGTAAAAAGTACTTTTCCAACAAAAATGAATGTGTCACTAACGTCTACAAATACAACATGCATTATGCTTTTGCATGTATAATTCACAAAGGTCTCATCTCCCACTATCCTCTGGCATGCTAATAAGGAATGTTCTACATACTCCATTATATCCTTATCATATAAATAAATATTTCATAAATCATATCTTCCTAACAATAAACTTCTGGAAAATTATCTACCTGAAGTTCAAATTAGAAGAAATGACAAATATCTGAAAATGTTTCTCAGCTTGTTATTGAAATATAACCCCTCCACCGGAATTCCAAAATTTACGTTTCTCTTTTTTCCTCCATTCTAATATCTTATGAAGCCTAGCTGTTGGTTTTTATTTCAATAAAATAATGGCATATTATCGATTTAAAGACCATATACTGACTTAGCTGCGAGATGATTTATATTTCTTATTTATATTTATAAAAGAGGATGTTTGTATATATATATATATATATATATATGTTTGAAGTTTATGCGCTGCCAAACCATCCAACCGATCGCCATGAAACTTTAGGATGTTGTCTTGTATACTCCCGAGATGGTTTCTGTGAAGTTTGATGCAGATCCGTCCACAGGGTCTCGCCCCACGGGCTCCTAAAGATCCCATGTTATTCAAATGGAGAATCTGAATTGTTTACAAAAAACATATGACTGTGTGGTTTAATGTAGTTTCACATGCCATAAGCAGATTGAAGTTCTCACAACAACAGTACTGTATATGTTTTGATTTATTGTAGTTCTACATTTCACCTTGAGAGTGTAGCACACACTACTTTTACTTGATCAGGTGATCTGTATTTGGTGTTAACTTTTTTTCCTCGGTAATTAAAACATGTGGTGAAACGTGAAAATAAAAAATTAATAATTATTTGTTTTGCATTATACTTTTTATAACATGTTTTATGTTTTTATGATACAGTTAATCTATTATTATTTGTAGTCAAAAGTCACATGCCGAGGCCGAAGGCCGAGGTGTATCGAGTGCAGAGAGCGTCGGGGTTGGCACGCGAAGCGTGCAGGGGTGTCCCCTAGTATTCTACAAATAAATAAAATACTTGAGCCTTTTATAACAGATTGTTAAAACATATAATTTGAAATCAACGTTTGTATTCAAATGTAATATCCAAAGACCATATCAACACTTGGTGTAAATTGTTTAAATTTTAAAATAATAGCTTATTATAATCATATTATTAAGTTTTAATTAGTTTATTCACTTTCCATGTTGTTGAACGGCTACTACACCGATCAATCTCCTTGCGTAATATAATTGGAATTTAATATTTTTACAATTTGCTTTAGAAAAAGTAAAAATTGACCTTCATATTGAGTGTTTTGTAACGCTTTCTAGAGTATAATTTAATAATTATGCATTATTTGCGTACAAGTTGTCTTTTAAAGTGTATGATAATAATACAATCGTTAAAATTGAAAGTTTTTCAAAGTATACAGTAAAAAGTATTTTTACATATGTTCAAACTTCAATTTATACTATAGTGGCTCAAAGTGCAGTCCTATAGAATTTTTGTTTACTATCTATTAATATTTAAATCAACAATGATTAATATATTTTGTTTATACATTCACTGTTTGACTATGGTTCTGATCACTTCACATCATGTCAACTACCCGCTAAAAAAACAGTTTGAGGGCGTTTGTCCTTAAATGAGTTTTATAAAAAGGGCATACTTTGATTGTATTATTGTTGCTAAGCATATATCGATATCGAAACTTGAACTTAGTTCACAAACAGAGAATAAAGGGAGAATGGATAAGGTATAAATTTAATTATAAAATATATTTATATATATATATATATTTAATTCGTTTGGAAATTGTTTGAATATTACTTTCGTAGTTGCATGGCTAACTAAATATCTTTAAATGTTTAAAATATAACTCATATTACAAAGAAGTACTCTGCCTAACTATTGTTATAAAAGATAAAAAAAAACCTGTTGTAATTAAAGCCAATACAGCGTTTTTCTAGCAATATCTAACAATGTAAATAGCAAATACTTAAGATACTGAAATACCTGTAGTAGTCAGAGTTGAGGCAATACGTCAGGACCTAGCGAACAACAACTTGGGTTCGATTAGTCTATATTATTTAAAAACGCTTAACTAAGGTGAGGTAAAGTGTGTCTTAATTGGTAATCCACACTTAAAGCATTATCATATTTATTTTCTTTTAAAATATATTTAATCAAACAAACCAATCACAATGAATCAATCGAAGTGCAAATAAATGAGTTTCCAAATTTAGTAGAAAGAAATTTAATATTCGAAGTGTCGGACACTATACAGGATTGGGCAAAAGTCTGAAATATATTTAATAATTTTAATACTAACGAAATGAATGTAATGAAACTTTGTAGTTAAGTACATGTCCTAATAGCAAATATTTAGACATATTTTACTTGTTTTTCGCATAGCCAGGAGATGGACCATAAGGAATTCTTATTAATTTTAGGCGTAAGCCTACATCGTGTGATACCTCATTTTAAGTCTTTGTTTGTAAAACACGAGAGTGCAGATTTCAGATCAAAAGGATGACCCAGTCAGAAAATACAACCATTTAAAGAATGTCTGGGTTGAGCAAAAGTCTGGAATGTATTTATTAGTTTTAACACTTTTGAAAGAAATGTAATGACCTTTTTAGCTATGAACATGTTCCTCTATCAACCATTTAAACATATTTTTCTCATTTTTTACATAGCCAGGAATGGCCCATGAAGGAAGTCTTAAACATTTTATGTATGAATACATCGAATTACAACTCAAGTGTCTTTGTTTGTAAGTCACAAGAGTGCAAACCTGAGGTAAAAAGGATGAACCACGCAGAAAATATAGCCTTTGTAATAATTTAATGTCATATAACCAATACTGCTTAAGAACAAGGATAGAATCGTTATTATCTACTTCTACGTAGAGCTATAATATTTATACCTAAATATAAGAAATTAATTTTCACAAAAAAAGTAATAAATAGATTTTAAAATTTTCTTTAACTATTTTTAGGATAAATATACAGTCAAACGGGCATTAATAATTTGTCTTACTTTGATTTTTGTTTTAAATACCATTTTTATTTTTAAGATGCAAACGTTAGTTATTGTCAACAATCAACAACATATTTAACAATAGGAACATCAAACTGTTAAATAAATAGCCTCATAACTAAACAGAATTGGTAATATAACGTTAAGCTCTTTGAATGGCTGTATTTTCTGACTGGGTCATCCTTTTGACCTCAGGTTTGCACTGTTCTATTTTGAAACAAATACCTTTAAATGAGGTATATCTCTAGTAGGCTTACATTTAAAATGCATAATGTATAAGACTTCCTTCACGGACCCAACCCCTGGCTCTGCGAAAAAAAACAAATATGTCAAAATGTTTATAATAAGAACATATACACAACAACAAAATTTCATTACATTTCTGTTAATTGTCTTAAAATTAATAAATATATTGAACATTTCAAGTAATACACCACTCCTATTTATTTTATTCCGTTAATTCACTACCACATCATTAATATTTTATTGCTTTAAAATTTGTTCCCCACTCATTTTTACGTCCACTGTGATATTCCTTACCCGGTAGGAATCTGATTTGGCCGGACTTTTCTGATCGCTTTCAAGAAATTAGGCCTACACATGGAGAGCGCATTCGGTGGTTTGTAAAATTGAATTTACCAGTTTGTGATCAACTTTTGTAGTCACCAAATATAATCTAACCAGACCTAACCTAACCGTAATTGAAAAAAAATGGTGCTAGTAAATTAACGTAAAATATCCCAGACTTTTGCCTAGCCGTGTATATGGATCTAGAAGATAATACTGCCATGCAAATATGGCAAATATCTACAATACACAAGCTGGAGTAGTTTAGTATGTAAGCTTTCTAGGACATAGATTTGTGTAAGACTAGAAAACATATTCAAAAACAAGTGATTTATTATTAGTATATATTTATAAAACAGTGCTAACTTTTCCTGATTTTGATTTTAACGAATATTAATTTTGTTAAAACTAAACATGCTATCTCTATACTCCAATATTTACGTACCCATATTTTGGCATATACGAGTGAATTATAAATCTAAACGTATCTAAATGTTTAAATCAGGCCAATAATTTGTAATTTACCATATTAAACAATGATTGCTTTTATAAAACTATCATTAAGCCACAATGTACTCATCATTTATCAAAGAATGTCAATCGTAAAATAAATCAATGGTGCGTTAATAAATTCAATTTTGCAGGGTTGGTTTGTCAATATACCATTTCCAATTTAAGTATACTTGTTAACGGGACTGAAATACCTCAAAATAACTTACATTATTAATAAATTTAAGCTTAGAGTATTTACATTTATTTGAGAAATTTCAAACCACTTAAAGTGATGGGTGCATATTTGTACAGTCCACCACTGGCATTTAAATAATTGGATAATTGAGGGGCACTTCAATCCCTTAGCTCAACACAACTAGAGTTATCCCTGTCCGACTGTTTGTCTTCATAAGATAATTAATTTTCCACATTAATGATTAATAAACATAATAGGTAATAAGTATGGTGTTAGCTAATGAATCTTACTTTTATAATTTATCATTTTATTATGTATATTTTCAACAAGTAATGCACAACTAACTTTTTTTTAAAGTTCTAGTCTCACATAGCTTATTTAAAAACATTATAGTATGATTATAAGGTGTTAACTCCAAGAAAATAAGAAATGAAGTTACGGAAGAATTTGAAGAAACATTATCAGAGTACTCATTAAAAAATTATCACATTTTCTTTTAAGGTCCCCCAAACGTTGCAGATGCAAGCAACGTAGGCTTGGACTTGTTTGTTAGTTTTAACAACTCTTAACTAACCTCATCTGATTTAGTAATTCAGAACAAAAATAATTTATTTAGCTTTTTATATACATTGGTAAAGAAGTAAATAATTAAAAATACGTTAAATCATGACCCTATTTCAGAACTATCTGGAAATCAGAATCAGAATATTTTATTTCGTTAATAACATGAGTTACATGAAATAAGTCAAATTTTAGAAACAAACTTAAAATTATAAAATATTTGTTCCCACATTCCTAACCAGCACACCCTGGCAGGAATGCATTTACTCAATACGGGCACTTTTCAATAGAAAAAAGATTTAAGTTTAAGAATGAATGCTTTTGAGCTGTCAATGAATTTTAGTTGTTGAGGTAGGGAATTAAACAATCGTAAAGCAGAATGATGGAGACCCTTCTCTCTAAGTGGAAGCCTGTGAATGGGATACATCATATTGTTTCTGTTCCGAGTGTTGTAATAGTGGCCAACTTTGTTCTCTAGGAAGCGTAGTTGGTTCAATCCCAGCTTCATGTGCTAAAGGTTCTCAGTTCGATCCCAATCAGAGTCAATACGTTTAGAGAAGGACCAGCTGATAATCACCGGCTGTTCATTTGTCATTGGGCTATTAATTAATGAAAATTTCTAAGGAATAGTCGGCCTTAGTTTGTAACAATGACTACATTCGCTCATCTACACTCATCACACACATTCGAAATCCATATTCGCCCATATCTTGACGATCGGCGTCTTATGAATAAATAAAAAACAAAAAAAATAAATAAATAAATAAGTGACTATTCGTTTTATAGAAAAAGAACACTTCAAAAATATAAATGCCTGGTAGTAGCATAATATTTAGTTCTTGGAAAAGAGGCTTGCAGTGGTGTTTAAAAGTTACTCTACACAATCATAACCATCATAATCATAATCATAATCATAATCATAACTTCTATAATCTGAAAACTCTTAATATGTCACTTGATGAGCCCCGAAAGCAAATACCGTATTTAATTCGGCTATAAATATAGGCGTAATATACTGAAACTAGATTTCCCTGGAGACCACAGATGTTAGTACTCTGAATACAAAAATCATGGATGACAATTTTGCACAGAGGCAATCTACATGCTTTGACCAATTTAGACATTCATACACAGTAATACCCAGCAGTAAAGCAGATTCTGACAGCCTGATACTATTCACACTGAACAAATTAAATGTCGGGAATGTGGGGAGAACAGCATGTTTTTTGTCTTATCTTCATTTAAATGTAGATAATTCGACTGAAAGCACTTTTTTAAACTGATGTACGCCTCATTCATTCTAACTTAAAGGGCATTTATATCAGGATCAGAAAAAATAGCAGTTGTTTCATCCGCATAACAAACTATATTAGAATCAACATTCAAATGTAAATCGTTTAAGTACACGGAAAAGAGAAAAGGCCCTAATATGGAACCTTGAGGAATCCCGAAATTATCTGCAGCTAATCCCCAAAAGGACTCCTACCACCCATTAGAGTGACAGTCTGCTTTCTACCCAATAGATATGAAGTAAGCATAGACAAGGCATTAGCTCTCAATCCATACCTTCAGAGCTGAGTTGAGGCTGTGTTCAGAGCTGAATCTTTTTTAAGTGCTCTTATTTAAATAATATATAAAATTAATAGTACCGTGCCTAACAGTAATAATTGAACTTACAAAAGAAATAACATAATAAAAAATCTGTTACTAATTAATTATGCAATACTAATAATTTGAACTTAAGTAAAACAATGAGAAGTTGGATTTACTTGGTAATGAACAAACACAAAGTTTAAGCTATCCATACTCACACCACCCACACACGCACAATCACACACTCAGCAGAATGTTACAAATCCTGAATGGTTCTACTTTACGTAGAAGTTATTATATATATAAAACTCATAATACATAATGAAGCTTAAAATTAGAGAGTCCAAGAACTAAATTCTTCGAAAGTCATCAAATATCCACCATGGATACAAATTTACGATACTAAATTATCACTGAGGTTATTTCTAATAAACGTGTTGATGTTATAAGTTGTAAAAACAAACATTTATCTTTCGGCTCAATCCAAATAAAAGCTTTAACACTAAAATAATATGTCTGACCCAATATATATCAGATACTATACTTATTTCATGTTTATCACGTTGAATAGTCACCGTTCAATACATTTAGGAGAAATGATAGCTAAATATAATTTATCTGTGTCAGTATAAACCCTGACTGGAATTCCAGTGACTCTTAAATAGTAACCAAAGTTCCACTTTACAAGAAATTAATGAGATTACTTTAAATTATGTAGCTCACAAGTGGTCATTTTTAAAAATGAATCCAAAAAGAATGAGGAGCTGAATAAATAAATTAATAATATATCAATAAACAATAATCAATAAATTATTAATTAGTAATAATAATTACTAATTAAAAATAATTAATAAATTAATAATAAATAATATAGTAATAATAATTAATATAAATCATAAATATAAATTAATAATAATCAATCAATTATTTTTATTTAATATTGAACAAAACATGGTCCTATAAAACGCTAATATATTAGGAAATAATTTAGCTTTTGATTTCATCTATAATATTTTAAAATATAAAATCAAGAGATATTATGAAATAATGTTAAATTGTTTCTTTAATTCGGTGTCAAATTTTTAAAACAAAGAAGAAACCACTTAAGCTGAATATTATCTGTGATTGTTACATCATGATTAGATGACTTTCCACAATCGATTACGATGAATACTTGGGTAACTATATAAAGTGTGGACGTATTAAAGCAGTTTGCCTACGTGCCTACATTATTGATCGGCAATAGTAGACCATTAGATACAGCATTGTACTGCTGTGCGGTTGGCAAGATCTTCTACCACCGTCTGGCGAAACGCCTAACGTAATACATTTGTATGGCTCACATCCGACACTTTATTTCCTATACAACTGTTCAGAGTAAAAATGAAAATCGATTTGTGTTCACCACAAAGAAAAAGGAACATTCTGGCAATATGTGTTTCTCTGCCAACCAAAATAGTAAAGTTGTTCTGTTACTGATTTCCTCTGAGGAATGTTCTCTATGTATTATGTAACGGCCCAGTTTTCCATCGGTTCAATAACGTAATGAGGCTACATAAAAATACATCAAGGAAAGGAAGTAGGTAGCAATATAAACTATATTTTACAGTGAAAACCACGTCAAGATGCAATAATTTATAACAGACGTTGAGTTTATTCTTTGTCATCCACTTCTAATGGAACTGAACATTTATAATAACTTCAAGAAAATGAATATACCTAAACCGTATCAACTCAGTTCCCTGTAATAAAGTGTTATAAGTAGACCAACACCTACTTTGAGGTGGAAAACGCAGTCGACCGCGCAAATAGCCCACCTTTCGAAGCCATTGTCACCCGTAAGCTGGGTCGGCAGGCCGGCGGGCAGCCAATTAGTCACATGTTTTGCTCCGAGTACCGATACGATTTTTTCCAGATTCAATTTTATGGAAATATACGTCATGTTACGTTATTCATCGTGGCCTGCTGTTAATCGTGATATAAAATTTGACGCAAATCGGTGAAAATTGAGTGGTTAAAATGCACTTGCTTAATGTGTTTGAAATAGCAATAAGGATTTAATTTAAAAATACTACATAAATAAAACTAGAGTCATGTATTTACAAAAGAAAAAAACATTACACAGTCATGAACAAACGAACCAAGAACATTGAAAATTAAAAAAGAGTGCTTAAATGGAACTATAATTCTTCTTATAATTCTTAAGTATTGTAGTAATATTAAACGAAACCTGTTCGATTTACTACGAGGATGCGACGAGAATTTAAAAATTATGGTTTTGGATGGAAAGTTTACCTTTGATTACTAAATTAACTCAAATCTTTCATGCTTAGTATGATCGATGCACCACGGTCATTACTGGTTCCACATTATTAGCAAAGGGATGGACGTGATTCATACTTCCCTTCGGTTCTGGCCAAACGATCCATCAGAAACAAACGACGCTCGATGGATTTTTAGGGCAAAAAAGACAGCGAAGATGAGCAATGCGACGCATCACGACGAAATGAATGCGGCTGCCTTTGAAGAGTGGTTTTCCGGAATCATGCACTTACTTCCACCAGATAGCGTAATTGTAATGGTTAACGCGTCTTATCATAGTGAGACATTAAAAAAACTTCCGAACATGAGCTGGAACAAACTCAAGATTCAACAGTGGCTGACAGAGAACGGCGTGGAATACAATCAAAAAGATGTCAAGGCAGAACTACTCGACCGTATCCCAGCGCATTTTAAAATGGAAGCCAAGACGTATAAAGTCGACAAAATCGCCGAAAAACATGGTCACACGGTACTCCGTCTCCCACCTTATCACTGTGACCTAAACCCGATAGAGTTGGTATGAGCCCAAGTCAAAAATGCTGTTGCCATGACCAATACTGACTACAATATGTCTTCAGTTGAAGAGGATCTACATAAGGCGATAAACAACGTCACTGCCGAGAACTGGAAAAAGTGTGTCGAACATGTGAAGAAAATTGAGGCATATATGTGGGATCTTGATGGAATAAGCGACGAAGTGCAGGACAGGATTGTTGTGATGGACGCTGGAAACAGTGATGACACCGAGGAAGAATCCTGGAGCAGTCACGAAGTCAGTGATGGCAAGTCGAATGATGAGTTGGCTTTTCCTCTATGAAGTAAGCTGTTATTCTTTAATTTCATAAATAAATATTAAGGATTTACCGTTACAAAGAAAAATAAGTATCAACAATAGATTTGACTTTGAAATACAAACTTTTTGTTTCTAAATCTATGCATTTAGTTATTATTCAGCTGTTAAAGTAATTAACTTTAATCGTTAACACCAATTTTTTTTATTTTAAACATTGAATTTTGTAACTTGTTTATATCTATATTAGGGCTATACAAATAAAGCTCTGACGTAAATAAGGGTACGTTTAGGATAGTTTAGGATTGCCCGAGCGTGTAAACAAAATTTAAATCGCCTAAAATGACTCAATATTTTACTTCTAATATGGCAGTTAAATGCTTTACTTTATTCGGCTGCTTAATATTATCTGTCAGTGTACATAATTTGCTTTGCTTTGTTTAAATGTTTAAAAATGTTATCCATTCATTTTATTTTTGTTATTTTGTTATCAATTATGTTTATTGGACCTTTTTGGTAATGTAAATAGATGTAAAATACTTCTATAGAGTCTAATTATTGTCTTCCTTTGTTCTAAAATTGTTGGATATTTTTAATGTTTGTGAATTTTAAAATGACACATTACGTTTTCCTTGTATTTCGTTCTTAAGACCAAGATAAATACATCAACTCTGTTGTGTAATTTGATCTTAGCTAGTTTGTTAATGGCTGTGCAATGTTTTTTTTATTTTGTAAATACAGTTTAAATATGTTTAATTTAACATTATTACAATACTGATCAGTTATTAATTCCATTAAGCGATATTTTTTAATTGTAAATTTTCTTGGTTCGTTTGTTTATGACTGTGTAATGTTTTTTTTCTTTTGTAAATACATGATTCTAGTTTTATTTATGTAGTATTATTAAATTAAATCCTTATTACTGTTTCAAACACATTAAGTAAGTGCATTTTAACCACTCAATTTTCACCGATTTGCGTCAAATTTTATATCACGATTAACAGCAGGCCGCGATGAATAACGTAACATGACTTATATTTCCATAAAATTGAATCTCGAAAAAAATTGTATCGGTACTCGGAGCAATACGTGTGACTAATTGGCTGCCCGCGAGCCTCCCGACCCAGCTTACGGGTGACAATGGCTTCGAAAGGTGGGCTATTAGCGCGGTTGACTGCGTTTTCCGCCTCAAAGTAGGTGTTGGTCTACTATAAGTTTCAACTCATTTCTATCTATAATTAATAAGACACAACAACGTCGAAACAGCAACACACCGATGCTATCTAGACAACGAATCAACCAAGCTTAGACAGTCGGAACTGATGTGCCTTAGCTATGGCTGGGGTATTGGCTATCACTATTAACGATAATTTGCTATGCTACAGTCCCTTGCGAAAGCTAGTTTGTGACGTGGGCCATATAGCTTTTGTGTGTAACTGTATCGACGTTGTTCCTTCTCATCAGGTACAGATAGGTACAACATCGAGGTTGGTTGGGACGTGGGCCAGATGGCTTCGGTGTGTAGCTGATTCGAAGTTGTTACGTCTCATCAGGTACAGCTAGCTACAACTTCGATGTTTGTTAAGACGTGGGCCAGATGGGGCTCGATGTGTAGCTATTTACACGTTGTTACGTATCATCAGGTACATATAGGTACAACCTCGAAGTTGATTGAGACGTGGGCCAGATGGCCTCGGTGTGTAGCTGTTTCAACGTTGTTATGTATCATCAGGTACAGATAAGTACAACCTCGAGGTTGATTGAGACGTGGGCCAGATGGCCTTGGTGTGTAGCTGTTTAGACGTTGTTACGTCTTATCAGGTACAGGTAGGTACAACCTCGAGGTTGGTTGTGACCTGGGCCAGATGGCCTCGGTGTGTAGCGGTTTGAAAGTTGTTACGTCTCATCAGCTACAGATAGGTACAACTTTGAGGTTGATTGAGACGTGGGCTGGATGGCACCGGTGTGTAGCTGTTTCGACGTTGTTACGTCTCATTAGGTACAGATAGGTACAACCTCGAGGTTGGTTGAGACGTAGGCCAGATGGCCTCGGTGTATATCTGTTCAGACGTTGTTACGTTTCATCAGGTACATGTAGAAAAGAGTTTCTAACCTACCACTGAGCCACAGAAAACTGAGTTGATACCATGTAATTTGTACTATGTAATCTTCATTTTATTGAAGTTGTTACAGTATTCAGTTCCAATAAAAGTGTATGATGGAGAATAAACTAAACGTCTTAAATTTACTCCACTACTAAACCTTCGGACTAACAACTAGTCCATCTCGATTCATTTTATAAGAGATTTTTCTAATAGCAATATATTGTATGCAACATTATGATTTGGCTAAAATCAGCAGTCATATTAAACGAGTCGTCACCATTTAATATCTCTCTCAAGACCTTACGAAAGGGAACATCGTATATTTTAGTTACCTTAAATTGTAAGGTAGTAGTAGACTGTGCTTAGAAGTAATGGCTAAGCCAACTTCATCCCCCCGTACTTTACAGGGGTAGTTTAGAATGGTTACTGTATTAGCAAGCACATTTCAGTAGGGGCAATATTACTCACTTTTAACTATATCACCTCTTTTAAAGATTACGTTTATAATGGGACTTCAGCTAGAAAACTAGAAGTCCCCTTCACATACCTTATTTATATTTAAACAATCAGTAAAGTTTTAATTGATCATATTTTACATAAGTGTACACTGTAATTAATTTGTAGTATACAACAATTAAGTATGCTTCATGTTAAGTTTTTGCAATATTTACCATCTATTTTTTATTCACCTTTTTCTTTAAAGAGAGCGGGTTTTCACCTTACATATAGATTAAACACGTTTGAAATACTCTTTGTTTAGTCAGCACTATATGATTTAAAATTTAGGAAGTACAAAATTTGTATCCATAAATAAATCAGGTTATCAAAATAAGAGGAATATTTCCGTGAATACAGGAATATATTACTGGTATTATACAGAAAATATCCATAATATATATATGAGGAAAACCCCTTATATATATTGGAATACTTTCATTGTGCAATTCTTTTGGTATTTGCAGAGTGTATTTAATTCTTACATTCAATAATAATCATTGACTCCAATAATAGCTACAGACACAAACAAAGTTTATAACCTTAGCGTATAGTATTGATTAGCTAAGTATTAAAAGAAAATTATAGACCAAACGATTATAACACAGTAAACAGACAGAAAGTGTATTTTATTATTTAGAGTACATTGAGGAAGAGGACGTAAGAAAACGTAGGTATTCATTTTTGTACAATATCCTTTTATGTATTTCAAATAAAAAATTTGCTTTTCATAGCAAAAAACATATTGTTAAAATATCCAAATAATTTAGTCGAATATACAGTAGAAAACTAAATATCTCTTGATAGTATTTAACCGGATTTCAAACAATTGAAAATAAATTTTTCTTTTAATTTTTATGTTTGTATAATTTGTTTGTACAAAAAACAAAAATAATAATAAACAAGTGGACTTTTACAAAATCACCAATCTATTTACAAATTAAGTTTAATAGAGAATAAGAAAAATCAGCATTTGCTAAACACTGCTTAGCAACAAACCATAACATCAGACAAGAAAGTGCAAAAATAATAAAATCCGTTTCATCTTCAAAACAATTAAATGTCTGGGAAGCCTACTTTATTAACTAAAGTGATCAATCTTTAATGAATAATGAAAGTGGACCTATTCAAAATTCTCGTTTATTATCATTACTTAAAAAAAAAAAATAAATTTACTGCAATTTATATTATTAGCGATTTATCATATACTTAATTTTGTATTATTTTAATTATTTACATATGTTTTTCAAATTCAATATTGTATTATTTTATTTGTAACCAAAAATACATTTTTGTTGCCTGATGATGCCTTTCCTGGCGAAAGGCCTTGTAAAAAGTGTTTTTTATTTGTGATTTTGTAAAAATGTATAACAAAACGTAGAATACCACTATTAACTTCATTTGAAATGAACAAGTTATATTCAGACTTGATAAAATAAAAATTATATAGTAAAATATTGTTTTTCCACTGAAGTTCAATAAACGTTCATGTCGTTCACAACTTTCAAGCCGCAGAAACTGTTACTGGACCAAAAACATCACGGGAATTCATGGAAACTCGAAATCTAAAACAGACATTACATTTAAATGCTTATTAAAGTTTTAGAACTTAGGCTTAAGCGGCCGGTGTCATAACTAGAATCTACATTTTCCGGTGACAACCGCGTCAAGGTACTGTTTAAAATATTTACAAGATGACCAGTCGTTTCGCCCATACTGTGATGTGGCATCCTCAGTGGCCTTAGAGAAACCTGGTCTGGTTATCTTGTAAATATTGTAGATAGTACCTTGACGTGGTTGTCAGCGGAAAATGTAGTTTCTATTTATTAAAGTTTATTCAAATAGACCCTCTTACAAAATTAAAACCACAATGTATATATATTGTATATATATATTGTATTTATGATCTCGTTTTAAACATACTTTCTATTAAAGAAAAATATAAATTAATGAATAAGTGTTTGATAAGATCATGTGAAATCTATTTTTAATTTCGATATGATTACTTTAAAATAAATAAATTTAAATTGTATCATACCAAGTTGGAATTTATTTCTTAAGTAGGAATCGTATAATATTATATTGAAAGTAGTATATTTTTATGGAAAAAATGTAAAATTTGTGTATTTTGACCTGGTCAAACATATCATACTAAAAAACACATATATTTGAGCTGTTATAAACCTTGACAAACCTTGATTTAAATTAATTATAATTCAATTTATAATTCTATTCAAACGTTGTAACTCTGATGAACCGACAATGCATTACTTTTTGATACTTAAATATATACTGGACATGTATCCATAATAATGTACTTTACCAATGTATTTTCAAATAGAAAATACATTTTTGTACAAAGGGCATTAATAGTATTGTTGTTATTGACAAAGCAACTAATTACATCAGTTAAATTACTGTAATTTGTTGATAATTAATTATGATTAGTGGTAATAATTTTCATTAAATAAATTAATTGGAAATAAGAGTATAATAGCCACTGAGTAAATTAACATGTAATTTAAATAATTACAACTAAACTAGGGATTCAACAATTATTTACCTAGTAACTATGAGTTATCAACAGTAATGGATTGATTTTCATTAACAGAACTGTTTCATTAATACATTAATATTACTGACACGTAAATTGTTTTAAGTGGGTATTTAAACTAATTTTTAAAATCAATTATAAGTACTTTCACAAAACAAGTACACTAAATATTGACACGTTACATCAATAATATAATAATAACATATAAAAATTTCTGGTAATGGGAGACTGTTTAAATTTGGTAATGAATTTTGTTGAATTGTTTACGATATAAATTAAACCTTAAGTTTAAATTTTAACTTTCTTTAGCATGAAAATATTAGGAACATTGAACAGGCACTTCCATAAATAGGCCTAACTCCCTAGGTGTGTTTTTTTTTTAATAGAAACATAAAAACCACACAAAAACAAAATCAAACGTCAATGTTATAATAAAACATAATTAATTATAAAACAACAAGAGTTTCTGTATTTTTTAAACACATATACAAATATTATGTATTTTACTGTTGTACTCGAAATCGCAATTAATTTAAACGAGACCTTCCAAGTTCTAATGAATGTTTAGTGGTTATCTTAGGTTTGAAATTATTGATTGAAAATATTTGTAATATACCATAAACGTTATAAGATAATACAACAGAACGATTTTAAAATGGGTTCATGATGTGTCTAAATATATTAAAATACAGTGCCTATAAATCAACTCGACATTTCATTGGTTTAACATTACTTGCTCAAACAAAACTGTCCGGACTGAAAACGTGCAAATTTTCAGGATTGCCTAGCGATACCTTTTTAAGCATTTTTAAAATCTCACATTCAGAACACGGCCAAAAATGTATTCTGTCATTAATAATTATCATACTGAACAAGAAATTAAGAGGAAATTCTATTTGATCTGTTAGGAATTATTCTAAATAACTGAAATTAATTTTAAAATATTTAGTGTTTTTATAATTAAGTACTGTAAACACTTTAACGTGATCCTAACCATTTGAAATAAAAGAAACTTCATTATATAGTCACTATATCAAAACTTTAAAATCATACACTTCACTATAAATCATTACAACAATAAACATTAACCGTACAGCATGTTTTATCGTACCGTACAACAATAAATACAACAGCATGTTATAGCCCGCTAACGGTAAGGTTGCACGTCTATTATAGGGTTATCAACTTTACAGAGTAGGCTTGCCAGTTTGGGAAACGGTCACCTTAAGTAATCTATAATGGCGTATACCACAAGGCTATACAAAGATGATTAATTTAATAACCATACTTAAAATATTTATAAAAAATTATTCACTGATACCTTAATTATTCACATTTAAACCATTATTTAGTTATGTTCAGGCAATATTTATTTACTGTTATCCAAACACTGTAACTCTCCAAATGTACATCAATCTCTATAGGAAAAAATTTTATATTGTTGATTTCATAATTTGAATTGAGAGAATGTTGACTTTCTATCAATTTTTTTAATTTCTTTTCATGAGTATGCTTTTCTTATGTAATATAGGTAAAATCCAAGTGTTAATCATTTCATCAATTTCTTCTAGACTTTCAGGAATGTATAATAAACTCATTTCTTCTTTAACTTTTAGTAAAGTATTTGTTAAATTATTTAATTTACAGTAAATACAATTAATTGATCTCTTCTTTTATCCAAATTTTCTTAGCAGTGTCTAAAGCTTTTTGTGTTGCAGTTGAATTACATTTAGTAAACAATTTGACATATTTTGGAATGACATTTGATTTCAGACAGTTTTTGTTAAATTTATGTCTTATTTTAAAGTAGCTACCTTAAGTGTTATGAACTTACATTTTTGGATTATATTCTGATTATATATATTGGATTACATTAAATATATATATATATATATATATATATATATATATATATATATATATATATATATTTAACTCAAACTTTACTCGCCAGATCACACGGGTCTTCAGGCCTGAGCATAAACTTCATTAACAAGTGAATTACTGACCATTGACTCAGTTGGAATTCAGACCTTGGAACTTACCCTCTGCAGTCCGAAGCCTTAGTCACTGAGCCACAACGCCAGCAGTATTCCTATTTATACTCAGTGGGGGTTCTGACCTTGGAGCTTATGCTCTGCAGTCCGAAGCCTTAGTCACTGAGCCACAACGCCAGCAGTATTCTGACCTTGGAACTTACCCTCTGTGGTCCGAAGCCTTAGTCAATGAGCCACAACGCCAGCAGTATTCTGACCTTGGAACTTACCCTCTGCAGTCCGAAGCCTTAGTAACTGAGCCACAACGCCGGCAGTATTCCTATTTATACTCAGTGGGGATTCTGACCGTGGAACTTACCCTCTGCAGTCCGAAGCCTTAGTCACTGAACCACAACGCCGGCAGTATTCCTATTTATACTCAGTGGGGGTTCTGACCTTGGAACTTATCCTCTGCAGTCCGAAGCCTTAGTCACTGAGCCACAACGCCGGCAGTATTCCTATTTATACTTAGTGGGGTTCTGACCTTAGAACTTACCCTCTGCAGTCCGAAGCCTTAGTCACTGAACCACAACGCCGGCAGTATTCCTATTTATACTCAGTGGAGGTTTTGACCTTGGAACTTACCCTCTGCAGTCCGAAGACTTAGTCACTGAGCCACAACGACGGCAGTATTTCTATTTATACTCAGTGGGGGTTCTGACCTTGGAACTTATCCTCTGCAGTCGGAAGCCTTAGTCACTGAGCCACAACGCCAGCAGTATTCCTATTTATACTTAGTGGGGTTCTGACCTTAGAACTTACCCTCTGCAGTTGGAAGCCTTAGTCACTGAGCCACAACGCCGGCAGTATTCCTATTTATACTTAGTGGGGTTCTGACCTTAGATCTCACCCTCTGCAGTCGGAAGCCTTAGTCACTGAGCCACAACGCCGGCAGTATTCCTATTTATACTTAGTGGGGTTCTGACCTTAGAACTTACCCTCTGCAGTTCGGAAGCCTTAGTCACTGAGCCACAACGCCGGCAGTATTCCTATTTTTACTTAGTGGGGTTCTGACCTTAGAACTTACCCTCTGCAGTCGGAAGCCTTAGTCACTGAGCCACAACGCCGGCAGTATTCCTATTTATACTTAGTGGGGTTCTGACCTTAGAACTTATCCTCTGCAGTCGGAAGCCTTAGTCACTGAGCCACAACGACGGCAGTATTCCTATTTATACTTGTACTAAATTTATTTAACTTAGTAATTCTCTAATTTAATGTAACCTACTACTAACATCATCCTCTACCTTGTAATAACTATAATTACTTTTATGATTTAAGTGTTTGTTCATAAAGCCATATATTTTCCTTTTGAAAATATTACATTTTATATTTCTAAATACTTTTGGAAACACCTATGATGAATTCAGTTCATGGAAGCGTTTTCTGAAACCAAGAGTTTAGTAGCGATGCATGTAATTAATTAGATAGTTTTTTGACTTTTTACATGCCAGAGCGATTACAATTTTTCCAACCCAAAAATTATAGTCCACAATCGTAAAGGTAGCATCAGATCATATATTTATTATAAACACGTTAAACACGACAAGGCCTTTATTACTTAAAGGTAGCACCAGGTCCTATACTTATTATAAACACGTTATACACGAAAAGGCCTTTATTTCTTAAAGGTAGCACCAGGTCCTATATGTATTATAAACACGTTAAACACGACAAGGCCTTTATTACTTAAAGGTAGCACCAGGTCCTATACTTATTATAAACACGTTAAACACGAAAAGGCCTTTATTACTTAAAGGTAGCACCAGGTCCTATATTTATTATAAACACGTTAAAAACGAAAAGGCCTTTATTACTTAAAGGTAGCAATCAGATCCTATAATTATTACAAACACGTTAAACACGAAAAGGTCTTAAGTACTTAAGGGTAACATCAGGTCATGTATATTTAATATAAACACGTTAAACAAGAAAAGGAATTAATTACTTAAAGGTAGCAATCAGGTCCTATAATTATTACAAACACGTTAAACACGAAAAGGTCTTAAGTAATTAAAGATAAGACCAGGTCCTATATTTATGTTAAACACGAAAAGGCCTTAATTACTTAAAGATAGAATCAGGTCTTATATTTATTATAAACACGAAAAGGCCTTAATTAATTAACACGAAAAGGTAGCAATCAGGTCCTACATTGTGTAAAGGCCTTAATTACTTAAAGATAGCACTAGATCCTATATTTACTATAAACATATTAAACACGAAAAGGTCTTAATTAATTGAAGGTAAAATTAGGTCATATATTTATTATAAACACGTTAAACACGAAAAGGCCTTGGTTACATAACGCCAGTACCAGGTCCTATACGTATTATAAACACGTTACACACGAAAAGGAATTAAGTACTTAAAGGTAGCAATAAGGTCCTATAATTATTATAAACATTTTAAACTCGAAAAGGCCTTAATTACTTAAAGATAATATCCTATATTTATGTTAAACACGAAAAGGCCTTAATTACTTAAAGGTAGAATCAGGTCTTATATTTATTATAAACACGAAAGGGCCTTAATTACTTAACACGAAAAGGTAGCAATCAGGTCCTAATTTGTGTAAAGGCCTTAATTACTTAAAGGTAGCACTATATCCTATATTTATTATAAACACGTTAAACACGAATAGGTCTTAATTAATTGAAGGTAACATTAGGTCATATATTTATTATAAACACGTTAAAAACGAAAAGGCCTTAATAACCTAAAGGTAAGATAAAGTCCCATATTTATGTTAAAACACAAAATTGCCTTAATTACTTAAAGGTAAGATAAGGTCACATATTTATGTTAAACACGAAAAGGCCTTAATTACTTAAAGGTAGAATCAGGTCTTATATTTATTATAAACACGAAAGGGCCTTAATTACTTAACACGAAAAGGTAGCAATCAGGTCCTACATTGTGTAAAGGCCTTAATTACTTAAAGGTAGCACTATATCCTACATTTATTATAAACACGATAAACACGAATAGGTCTTAATTAATTGAAGGTAACATTAGGTCATATATTTATTATAAACACGTTAAAAACGAAAAGGCCTTAATAACCTAAAGGTAAGATAAGGTCCCATATTTATGTTAAAACACAAAATTGCCTTAATTACTTAAAGGTAAGATAAGGTCCCATATTTATGTTAAACACGAAAAGGCCTTAATTACTTAAAGGTAGAATCAGGTCTTATATTTATTATAAACACGATAAATACGAATAGGTCTTAATTAATTGAAGGTAACATTAGGTCATATATTTATTATAAACACGTTAAAAACGAAAAGGCCTTAATAACCTAAAGGTAAGATAAGGTCCCATATTTATGTTAAAACACAAAATTGCCTTAATTACTTAAAGGTAAGATGAGGTCCCATATTTATGTTAAACACGAAAAGGCCTTAATTACTTAAAGGTAGCAATCAGGTCCTATATTACGCAAAGGCCTTTATTACTTAAATATTACTGGTAGAGTGAGGTAGTATTGTATACTATGAATATGACAACTAACGTAGAGCAGTAATATACATACAGGATAAAAAACTTATTTTCATAACTTTTAAATGTGTAAATAGAACATATTTGTTACCTAGATTTCACTGAATAAAATATTTTTTTTATATTCAAAAGATAACCAATCTAAGTGCAATTGTATCCATACAAGTTGTAATGTATCCACCATTTATCTTGATATCATGAAACCCCTTTCATTATGTACATTTACTGACTGGGTTCAATCTTGCACTAACATTTGAATGTATGGCCTATCAATACTTACATCAATGCATTAAGATTGGCATGACATAAGCTGCTTGAATGTAATAAATTAGATTACTATAGAGTATTGGTAATTGTTCAAGATTGCGTTGAATATATATATTTATATTTTGTTGTCTAAGTAAGTTATTTACATACAGATAAGTTTGTAATAATATATAATTAACTTACCAATTTAAGTGAAATAAATATTCAAATATACAACTAGGGCAATGTTTTTATACTTGAATTGCTAGTCTAAGCTATTAATCTTGGATCTATTATCCAATTAAAATACGCTGCTTCATAGACATTTTATTAGAATTATCATTTTTTCACGTAAATGAATTTGCAAAAGACGTTTTCTTTAAATATTTACTTTTAAATGTTTGTTTCAACTGTTTCACTTTTATGTAAATATAATTTTATTTACATACAAAATATTTAAGTTTTAAGAGTAGTTAAAACTGTACTACGTTTTTAGAACATACATTAATTTAGTTTTAAATACCGAAATGTATGACTCACACAAAATGTATGACTCACCCACTGACCCTTACACGTACAGTAGTACTGATTGTATAAAATATTATGTAACAATCAATAGTGGGTGTCAAATCAAGTAGTGATATTGACATAACCACCAATACACATTAAGGTACATTTCCCCACTCACTCGCCCACAAACGTACATTGATAAGAACCCACCCATCCACTAATACAAGGTAGAGTGACCCACCTATTCAGCCATTCATGAATAGTGTTGCTGACACACTCGCGCACCTCAGCACGAACATTTGGAGTGGGCCCACTTTGAACTCACGCCCACGCTAACGGTTCATTACCAACATTCATCTATTGGTGGATCGTAATAACTGGATACATATGGGTGGGTGGGTGGATAATTTAGAGAAAAAAACCATATTTATTAAAATAGAAAATTGACAACTTCCTCATATTTGAGGTGACCGTAAAGATCTAATACGAATTAATGTTGTTAATTTGTTGTATGAAATAAATGATGGTTCAAAATAGAAGTGGAGTCTTTTATAGTTCCGATTAGTATTTTGTATGCTATATTATTTGATATGTTGTAATTTTTCATATGATTATGGGTGGGAATTTTTCAGTCATCATAAGTGGATGGGTGGGAAATATTATCGTACGTGTATGGGTGGAAAAATGAAGGACCTGCGCTACTCGCGCAAGCAATCCTTGAGTTAAACAGCCGGACAGTTGCATTTGTTGTTGCCATTTCGTTAATGATTCTTTTTAAACTTAGTAACGTATGAAGAAATTAATACTATCCACTCGCATCTTAATAATTAACTAGTAATATGCTGATGATATGTATATATAACGGACTTAACAACATGGGGGTTTTTCTTGATATGTTTCTTTATGTTAATGTTTTAACTTTTACACAAACAACATTCTTAGCTATGTAAGTTTTTCCCATTGTGTGCATTAATTTGTATGTCTGATATTTTATCGAAGAATTAATTAAAAAATATATCTTAAATCTATATATATATATTTTAGGATGTAATTCTATCCCTAATTTTTTAAATTTATACTATCAATAATAGGTATATATAGCCAAATACCACTCACTCACTGATCCATGTTTTTCAAAAACCACTAAATCTCAGAGGCTGACATTTTGTAGGATGATTGGTCCTATATTGTAGGCATGCAATAAGAAGAGATGTTGAACAATTCTTTATAGTTCCGAAGTGGCAGCCTTTTTTACCCCCAAACAAAGTATTTCTAATGGGAAAATAAAAAAAAAAAAATATTATTTCTGATCTAACTTGAGAAAAAGCTACAGTAAAATTTTCAAACCTTTACAGTTCTACCCGCTTAACAAACATGCACCGTATATTTAAATTTCAGCTTAAAAACTTAAAACTTTGGGGTATCGGGGGCCAAAAACTGAAAATTTTAAAATGTAGAATTTTGTAGTACTGATTATATCTACTCAAGTAGGATGAACATTTGAAGCTATTTTCACCTTGAATCCAAATATACCATCATCTTTTTAAAAGGGCAAATAATAAGGGGTATATGCTCCTAAAACAAAAAAATTCCTGTAACAAAAAAAGAAGATGCATTATTAAAATAAAACACAAAAGTGGGGTATCAAACTACCGGTAATTATCTCCTAGATCATATTATCTTATTTTTTGGAACAGAAAAGGACTCCTCCCTCCTCTCAAATAGAAAATATTCTCCAAACCCCAAAATTTAGTAATTTTAAACTAAATCACCCAAGTGGGGTATAAAATTAAGGGTATGCTCCTGTTAGTTAGTAATATACCATCCGATTTTAGAAAATAATATATTTATGGAATCCACTGCCCCCAAAACCATAATTAATGGTCATACTGCAAAAGAATCCAGGCGAGGGCGTAGACCGATCTTCCTCACGAGGTGAGATGTCGAGATCCACAAATGGGACTGTAGCAGAGTGCCTTGGTGAGGACGCAGGCCGAAATTTCCCCCGCGAGGTCGTAGGCCGAGTTCAAAAAAGGGGTCTTGGTGAAGCCTTGGGCCGAGCTCTTCCACGAGGCCGCCGGCCGAGTTCCAGAAAGGGACAACAGATAAAGGCCCAGGCGAGGCCGCAGGCCGAGCTTCCTCACGAGCGTAACGAGAGACAACGGGACTGGCACGCGAAGCATGCAGGGATGTCTCCTAGTATTAAATAAAAGTTACTACTTGTAACTTCATTTGAGATGAAATATTTCATCTTATAGTAAAATTATATATATATATATATATATATATATATATATATATATATATATATATATATTTATATATGTGTGTGATTAATATTTACTTAAATTATAGTAACATTCCACTGTTTTATGAGTTTACAGTGACCAAAGTTTAATGATTCCTATAAAATTTTTCTTGATTACGAGTTATCGTTATTAAATATAATCGTCGTGAGTTATTGAAATGGATCGGTACTAACCTGTTTTATCGGAACAATTCACTACAGTTCGTACATGAGTGGGCGCGGAATAAAGTTGTTCTCTCTGAATGGGTACTGCGAGTAATTGCAATAATAGCACTTAAGTGTGATTAATACGGACACAACATGTCTAGGATTAAATGTAATGCTACCCAATTTATTACATGCCACTCAGCAAGCTATAATTATAGACAATCGTGATAGGCCTAGTGAAAAAAATGTTTTAAATAATAAATAATACTTTGATCATATCAATTTGTAGAGGGAGTGCTTTATGCAAATTAACTTTTTTTTACAATGTAATTTGGAATATTGATAAGAAGATTTAGTCGCCCACCCAATGACGTATTTTGTAATTAGCATTCTGAAGTGGAGAATAAATAGAAACAAAGTAACTAACCAACCATTCACAATTTATAGTAGTTGTGGTGGACTATTCCATATACCCATTCACTAATAGGGGTTATAACCATTCAATCTACCCATTAACTAACAGTGGTTAGGACCATTCAATATACACATTCACTAACAGTGGTTAGGACCATTCCATCTACCCATTCAATAACAATGGTTAGGACAATTCCATCTACCCATTCAATAACAGTAGTTAGGACCATTCCACCTACCCATTCAATAACAGTGGTTAGGACCATTCCACCCACCCATTCACTAACAGTGGTTAGGACCATTCCACCTACCCATTCAATAACAGTGGTTAGGACCATTCCACCTACCCATTCACTAACAGTGGTTAGGACCATTCCACCTAACCATTCACTAACAGTGGTTAGGACCATTCCATCTACCCATTCAATAACAGTGGTTAGGACCATTCCACCAACCCATTCACTAACAGTGGTTAGGACCATTCCATCTACCCATTCACTTACAGTGGTTAGGACCATTCCATCTACCCATTCACTAACAGTGGTTAGGACCATTCCATCTACCCATTCACTAACAGTGGTTAGGACCATTCCATCTACCTATTCGCTAACAGTGGTTAGAACCATTTCACCTACCTATTCACTAACGGTGATTAAGACTATTTTAGCCCAATAAAATAGTACATTGGACCAAGCATTAAATTGTTTAAAGTGGTCCATTCTGTTGCTAATACGAGTAATTTGTGGTTTCCCAATAAAATATTTGACTGCGCAAATATGAGCAGCCTAAAAACCTCGAAACTTTCAGACTTTTTTCAGTTTTTACAATATATCTCAGAAACAAATGGTGCTATGGATTTTATGCCATATGTTTGTTTGTTTTTTTTTGTTTTTTTTAATGTACGTCGCCTCTTCGTTCCTACAAAGTAGGTTCAAGTGTATTTCTTTTTTATATATAATTACTAATTACGTACCGTATGAACATTATGCCAACACGTCTGATTTGTTACAGTAATACATAGGACGAGTTGAAAAGAAGAGAACATATGAGGTAAATGGGTAGATTTTACAACTTTGAGCAAATTTGGAAAAAATCGTAAATTTTTGACAAGCTGTAACTCGCTTATTATTAGAGTTAGAAAAGACTTTAGGTAGTGCAAATTGTAGGTAACGTATTCGTCTTTAAAAAAATTCAGCAAACAATGCATAAGCCCATTTGTTTCTAAGATATATTGTAAAAACTGAAAAAGACCAAAAATGTCATGGTTTTTTGATTGCCCAAACTTGCGCCAAAAATTACTCATGTTAGCACCCAAATGGACCACTTAAAACAATAAAATCTTCTAACCCATTTAATGCTTGGTGAGGGCCATTTTGAGTAATAATTTTATTGGACTATGTAACCTACCCATATCCTCTCACTATGAAAACCCATACTATAAGACCCTCTCACTTAATTTTATTAATTAAACATTTTAAATACTTCAAAGTTATTATTTATTAATATTACACATAAACAACCCTTGACAAAATGTTACTTAACTACAGACTAGTATCGACCATTGGTTGTTGTATTTAACTTAAATGCACATTTTTTGTAAAAACAAAGGATACACAAAAAATAATTTCCCTTGCGAAATAACTGACGTAGTTAAAACACCTCGTTAGTCCCTTGCACACTGGGGTGGACGTATTTAGCTCTATTGAACTAAATACCATGTACAGTTCCAACGGGTGAACCTACATAATAACTGACGTAGTTAAAACACCTCGTTAGTCCCTTGCACATTGGGGTGGACGTATTTAGCTCTGTTGAACTAAATAACATGTACAGTTCCAACGGGTGAACCTACATAATAACTGACGTAGTTAAAACACCTCGTTAGTCCCTTGCACATTGGGGTGGACGTATTTAGCTCTGTTGAACTAAATAACATGTACAGTTCCAACGGGTGAACCTACATAATAACTGACATAGTTAAAACAACTCGTTAGTCCCTTGCACACTAGGGTGGACGTATTTAGCTCTGTTGAACTAAATACCATGTACAGTTCCAACGGGTGAACCTACATAATAGCTGACGTAGTTAAAACACCTCGTTAGTCCCTTGCACACTGGGGTGGACATATTTAGCTCTGTTGAACTAAATACCATGTACAGTTCCAACGGGTGAACCTACATAATAACTGACGTAGTTAAAACACCTTGTTAGTCCCTTGCACATTAGGGTGGACGTATTTAGCTCTGTTGAACTAAATAACATGTACAGTTCCAACGGGTGAACCTACATAATAACTGACGTAGTTAAAACACCTCGTTAGTCCCTTGCACACTGGGGTGGACGTATTTAGCTCTGTTGAACTAAATACCATGTACAGTTCCAACGGGTGAGCCTACATAATAACTGACGTAGTTAAAACACCTCGTTAGTCCCTTGCACACTGGGGTGGACGAATTTAGCTCTGTTGATCTAAATACCAGGTACAGTTCCAACAGGTGAGCCTACATAATAACTGACGTAGTTAAAACACCCCGTTAGTCCCTTGCACACTGGGGTGGATGTATTTAGCTCTGTAGAACTAAATACCATGTACAGTTCCAACGGGTGAACCTACATAATAACTGACGTAGTTAAAACACCTCGTTAGTCCCTTGCACACTGGGGTGGATGTATTTAGCTCTGTTGAACTAAATACCATGTACAGTTCAAACGGGTGAGCCTACATAATAACTGACGTAGTTAAAACACCTCGTTAGTCCCTTGCACACTGGGGTGGATGTATTTAGCTCTGTTGAACTAAATACCATGTACAGTTCCAACGGGTGAGCCTACATAATTACTGACGTAGTTAAAACACCTCGTTAGTCCCTTGCACACTGGGGTGGACGTATTTAGCTCTGTTGAACTAAATACCATGTACAGTTCCAACGGGTGAGCCTACATAATAACTGACGTAGTTAAAACACCTCGTTAGTCCCTTGCACACTGGGGTGGATGTATTTAGCTCTGTAGAACTAAATACCATGTACAGTTCCAACGGGTGAACCTACATAATAACTGACGTAGTTAAAACACCTCGTTAGTCCCTTGCACACTGGGGTGGATGTATTTAGCTCTGTTGAACTAAATACCATGTACAGTTCAAACGGGTGAGCCTACATAATAACTGACGTAGTTAAAACACCTCGTTAGTCCCTTGCACACTGGGGTGGATGTATTTAGCTCTGTTGAACTAAATACCATGTACAGTTCCAACGGGTGAGCCTACATAATTACTGACGTAGTTAAAACACCTCGTTAGTCCCTTGCACACTGGGGTGGACGTATTTAGCTCTGTTGAACTAAATACCATGTACAGTTCCAACGGGTGAGCCTACATAATAACTGACGTAGTTAAAACACCTCGTTAGTCCCTTGCACACTGGGGTGGATGTATTTAGCTCTGTTGAACTAAATACCATGTACAGTTCCAACGGGTGAGCCTACATAATTACTGACGTAGTTAAAACACCTCGTTAGTCCCTTGCACACTGGGGTGGACGTATTTAGCTCTGTTGAACTAAATACCATGTACAGTTCCAACGGGTGAGCCTACATAATAACTGACGTAGTTAAAACACCTCGTTAGTCCCTTGCACACTGAGGTGGATGTATTTAGCTCTGTAGAACTAAATACCATGTACAGTTCCAACGGGTGAACCTACATAATAACTGACGTAGTTAAAACACCTCGTTAGTCCCTTGCACACTGGGGTGGATGTATTTAGCTCTGTTGAACTAAATACCATGTACAGTTCCAACGGGTGAACCTACATAATAACTGACGTAGTTAAAACAACTCGTTAGTCCCTTGCACACTGGGGTGGACGTATTAAGCTCTGTTGAACTAAATACCATGTACAGTTCCAACGGCTGAACCTACATAATAACTGACGTAGTTAAAACACCTCGTTAGTCCCTTGCACACTGGGGTGGACGTATTAAGCTCTGTTGAACTAAATACCATGTACAGTTCCAACGGCTGAACCTACATAATAACTGACGTAGTTAAAACACCTCGTTAGTCCCTTGCACACTGGGGTGGACGTATTAAGCTCTGTTGAACTAAATACCATGTACAGTTCCAACGGCTGAACCTACATAATAACTGACGTAGTTAAAACACCTCGTTAGTCCCTTGCACACTGGGGTGGATGTTTTTAGCTCTGTTGAACTAAATACCATGTACAGTTCCAACGGGTGAGCCTACATAATAACTGACGGAGTTAAAACACCTTGTTAGTCCTATGCACTCTGTGGTGGACGTATTTAGCTCTGTTGAACTAAATAACATGTACAGTTCCAATGGCTGAACCTACATAATAACTGACGTAGTTAAAACACCTCGTTAGTCCCTTGCACTCTGTGGTGGACGTATTTAACTCTGTTGAACTAAATACCATGTACAGTTCCAACGGGTGAGCCTACATAATAAACTGACGTAGTTAAAACAACTCGTTAGTCCCTTGCACACTAGGGTGGACGTATTTAGCTCTGTTGAACTAAATACCATGTACAGTTCCAACGGGTGAACCTACATAATAACTGACGTAGTTAAAACACCTCGTTAGTCCCTTGCACACTGTGGTGGACGTATTTAGCTATGTTAAACTAAATACCATGTACAGTTCCAACGGGTGAGCCTACATAATAACTGACGTAGTTAAAACAACTCGTTAGTCCCTTGCACACTAGGGTGGACGTATTTAGCTCTGTTGAACTAAATACCATGTACAGTTCCAACGGGTGAGCCTACATAATAACTGACGTAGTTAAAACACCTCGTTAGTCCCTTGCACACTAGGGTGGACGTATTTAGCTCTGTTGAACTAAATACCATGTACAGTTCCAACGGGTGAACCTACATAATAACTGACGTAGCTAAAACAACTCGTTAGTCCCTTGCACACTGTGGTGGACGTATTTAGCTCTGTTGAACTAAATACCATGTACAGTTCCAACGGGTGAACCTACACAATCATTCTGTATGCCTACACAAACTCATAATTAACAAGTAATATTCTATTTAAATAGCAAATGGCTTATACATTTTTCTTAAACTGTATACTACTCATGTCGAATACGTACGTAAGTTTGTTTTATCTTTACATAGACATAACATTGATTAACAAATTCATTTTCAAATTAACAAATATATACTATTCAATAAAATAACAGGAGTTTAGACGGAGCTTTTAGAGACTCTTTAAGGACGAGTATGATTTGAAAAATATGAACCTACTTGAGATAATTCATATTCAGTGGTTATTCTGTAAATGTGAATACAACATTTAAAAATGTTGTTATACAAATATATGTTATACTATACTGAAATAAATGTTAAAAATTTAAATAAAACTTATGATTGTATGTCTATAAATAAATATAAAAGTCATAGCTTAAATTATCGTGTAGCCATGTATTTATCTGTTTGATGACGACTATTTTACTTCATGTGTGAGAGATCATTGAAACGAGTTGAGTAAAGCAGCCACGTTTCCTCATACACAATAAACTTACCCACCTAGATAATGTACATCTATGATTATTGAATCAAATACCTTGAATATTTATATAAGGTAATGAATATTTTCTATATGTGTATCAATAAGTAATCCTAACTAATCCATCGAGACTTTAAATATGTATTATTTAAAAGCTAGTTTAATCTCCTAAATGAAAGGTTTACAATTTGTTAGTTTAAAAATAGTAAGCAAAAATTAGTAAAACAATAGTAAGCAAAAATAATAAATATAAGATCTTGTACATCTTTATTTGATATGAAATATTGTTTATATTAATATTAATTTTCTTCAGTGAATTCCTCTGGTCTGAGAAATGTGAACTTGGTTTACCGAAATCAATGACCATTTGTACTGATATTATAAATATTTGTGAAGTTTTTGTTTTACAATTCGTACTTGTGATGTAGGATATTTGTGAATGTTGTTCTTCTATTTTAATATATTTGAGTATTTTGTACTTGTATTGTAGTATATTTGTGCATTTTGTGCTTATATTGTGATATAATTCTGTTGTATGAATTTCATTTGTACTTTACAGTGCTCAGGAAAAACATTCGTTGCCTGTATTTTATGCCAGACATTTGACTGACCACCTATCAACCTTTACACAATATAAGGGTATTTTGCCAGACGTTTAATTCAGTATATTACAATTGTAATGAAGTTTACAGAGTCATTATATACAGGGTGTTAGCCAACTCTCTTTAATTAAATTGTAGGTATGTTTCTTGGGTCAAGACAAACAAAAAACACCTTACAACGATTTGTATAAAATGTCTAGTTTTCTGTCTGTCAATCTGTATGTGTTTTTTACAAACGTTTTTATAACTCAAGATTTATTTGTGTTAGAAACTTAAAATTTGAGCTTCTTCTGTGTCGTAGTATTTAAAATAAATCTTTAAATCTTATATGCCGTAACGTAAACCGTTTTAATATGGTGTCTATTTAAATATTTAATGTCAAATAACATGAAGACAGGTTATTAACACAACAAATGTTGTCAAAAGGTAAAAAAATTCAGAATCTGAAGAGACCTTTTTTGATAAAATTTAATGATAAATAGCTGAGTAAGAAATGTTGTTAACAATAATGATTATGGTAAAAAATATATATGGTATTTTGTACCGTAATTATTAATAATTACAAAATTGATTACTCAGCTATTTATCATTTGATTTGATCAAACAAGGTATCTTTAGATTCTAAATGTTGTACCTTTTGACAATATTTATTGTACTCATAACTATTTTCATGACGTTTGAAATTAACAATGTTAAATGGACGCCATCTTGAAATGGCTTTAGTTACAGCATAGACATTTTAAAGATTTATTTTACCTACTACGACACACATGAAGCCTAAATTTTAAGTTAAACAATTGAAGCCTAATTTAAACAAGCCTTAAGTTATAAAAACATTTGTTAAAAACACATACAAATTGACAGACTGACATTTATACATTTTAGACACATGTTTTTTTTGTGTTTTTTGTTTTTCTTCACCCAAGGAACATACCTACAATTCATTTGAAGAGATTTCACTAACTTACAGCTAACTTGTATAGCTAAATATCACATACTAAACAAATGACTTTACATAATTTTTTTGTTCTAATGTTTTCTTTATCATTTACTTTGAGGATATAATTTTATAAATAACTTAATAATCACTTATATTAAGGGAATATAATAACAAATTAAAATTTAAATATTGTATAAATAATTAATATTTGATAAACTGTTAATAAAACATTAGTTAAACTTTACTTTCTGTAGATATCCTATTGACGTGTACACTCATTTATTACCTTTAAGTCTATAACTATAGTATTGTTACTACTCACTTAGCCAATATTATATAAAAAAAATATTTATTTTACAAAAGTTGAGCACTCTTTGTTGTCATTTGTCGTATTGAGATTTATTATCCATAGTATTATATATAAAATGCTAGTTTTAATAAATTTCACTAATTATTAAATTCTTAAATAGTAAGCAAAAGTTTAATAATTCATGCATTTGTTTCATAAAATGTTGAAGTAAGGCAGAAGGAATGTTTAAAATTACTAGTCAGGTAGGGGTAAATATATCTAAGAAATATTTTTATATTTTATAATATACATGCAGTGGTTTACAACTTGATTTTATAACAATCTTCTTAATATAGACATGCATTTAATTGAATACGTGATGTCAATTCATTAGCTGCCATAACGTCCCTAGTGGTCCCTGTGTTTAATTAACTGTTTAGGTGTCAGGCAGTGTTGATACATTCCATCATATACACTATGTATATAATCACTATACACTATGAATAGGCGGTATGAATGGATCAGCCTCTGATACGGCCTATGTGATCGTAGTCGTTTGATCACTTGTTCGATAACAGGGAGTGTTCCATCGATTACATTCAAAAACATCAACTCGTGTCGTATTAGATCATTGGAAACTTAACACACCTGACGCATGTTATTGAATAGAGGCTGTCAATCCATCAGCTCTCGGCACGGCGTTTGTGATCTCTCTGTTTTAATCACCTATTAGGTGACAAGGAGGGTTGATAACATTCCAACACAACCACTCATGTCGTATTGGACCATTGGCGAAATAATACAACCCACTTTAAGATAAGCATAGCATTAAATATATTGAATATACATTAGCTACTGATTAAGCCATGCTTAATTCAATCATCTGCTTATAACCCAGTGAATAAAGAGCTGATACCTTACAAAAGGTCCGGTAGTTCTAAATTTTTTATATGTTGTCTAGGATGGTTGTTAAGTGTTTAAAATGAAAAATGCACAATTCCCCCCCCTCCGCGCCCGCCGCCATTTTGAAAAAACCGAAAAAAATCGGCACTTTTTTAGATTTTCACTTATATCTTTGTTTCGGTGCATTTTAGCTACAAGACAGTTCTATTCAATGTTGTAGAGAATGAAATTCCCTATAATATACGTGTTAAATTTTGTTTATAGGGCAGATAGTTCACGAGATATGATATTTTAAAAAAGATTAAAAATACGCATTTTACAGAAATTTTTTCAAACTTCTAACTTTAGAACGCTGTACTTCAATTTTGACCTATTTGAGAAAAACAAGTATAAGAATAAAAATTGTAGGGAATTTAATTACCTACAAAATGGATGTATACTTGTTTTAACCAACCTTACGGAGGGGGCAGTAAGCATTAAAATGAAAACAACGGCATATTGTTTATTTGATTTTTTTTGCTATTGTGACTCCATATTTTAATAATAATAAAAAAAAACTAATATATTCTATTTTTTGCAGGTGAATGACTGGTACCTGGACGAGTTACTGTAATATTGTTTGTTGACATTAACAATGGCCTCACAAGCAGAGATGTCAGAAAATATATGCTTCATCTGCAATGAAGATTTGGAAGGAGCCCCGACCCGTACAGTAAAACATAAAGGAATTGAGACTTTGCATAAAGCAGCTGAAAAGAGGGCAAGAAGAGACCATCTACATATCTTAGCGGGGAAAGATAAAATAACAGTTCATAGCACATGCCAAAAAAAATATTGCAACGAGGCTATGATAGCCGCCCATATACGCCGTGTAAGTAGCGGGATAGATGATTCGGTCCATCAGCCATCAACGAGCACTGGAAGGCCTGCACGCAGGTCAGCTGTGAAATGTTTTCACTTCAAGGGTCATTGCTGCCTTTGTGGGGAAGAAATAACTGCTGATTTCTTGGAAAAAGAAAAGAAGACTCCTCTTGCAAAACGAAACACTGTCCATATGGTTGAGATGCACTCTGTAAGGGACACGTTTTTGAATGCTGCACAGAAACGTGGGGACGAATGGGGACTGAACATTGTTGAACGGATTTCTCCTGACTTGGACCTCGTTGCAGCTGAGGCACAATACCATCATTTTTGTCAGAGGAAGTTATTTCACATGCCTTCAGAGTTCAAGAAAGGCTATCGGCCGTCTCCCACAGTGGAGACAGCTATGGAAGATATTTATTCATTCCTTGAGAATACTGAAGAATGTCAATTTTCACTCGATGAATTAAAGAGTCGAATCAAGGGTGAATATCAAATCGATTCAAGAACAGTTAAATCCCGCCTACTGCAGAAGTTTGGAGAAGATATCCTTATTGTCGACTCTTCTAACAAAACGACCATCTGTTTCAAAAATACAGGGTATAAAATACTTACTGACAACTGGTACAATACAATGAAATCCAGTAATCGCGAAGAAGAGAGACTGAGAGTAGTGAAAGCAGCAGCAGATATCATTTTAGAAGACATCCGATCTCAGGTGTACAATACCACTGAATACCCGCCCACTGACAATTTTTTGAATGATGTTGAAACTGTAATTCCCCAAACTTTGCTCACTCTCTTGACAACCGTTATAACGAAGAACAAGAAAGGATCTATGGAGAAATGGAACAAAAAATGTGTGGCCTTATCGCACGCTGTCATAGCTGCTGCAAGACCAAGATCCTTTCTATCACCCCTTCTGACTGGATTAAGTGTATTTATGTACAAAAAATTTGGTTCTAAACTTTTAATAGATTTGATGTCATCCCTTGGATTTTCTTCTTCTTATCACGAAGCTCAATTGCTTGAAGTTTCTACCATCATGCAACCACAACAACCTCTGGTGAAACCTAACCGTGACGATGCTTTCTGCCAACTAGTTTTCGATAATGCTGACTTCAATGTCAATACTATTGATGGTCGAGGGACTTTTCATGCCATGGGCGGAATAATATGCATGACCCCATATGACGCAGGGGGAGAAGGGGGAAAAGTGTTGATATTAAGTGTTGATACAATTCTAACATTTCCACTGCAGGTTTTTACAGACTAAATTGCAGCATCAACTTAGGATATGTTTTAGAATAAACATATAATGTAAGAAGAATAAAATAGAGTTGTTCTATAGAGTAGACTTAACTATAGAACAAATTAGACTCATTTTAAAAAGTGAGTACTATTCATTGTACTTATTACATAAATCTGTAACTCTTTTCTTACTTGTCTTAGTATAAACTTTAATTTTATACATACATGGGTTCCTAATACGAATATTTCCCCCAAATATATTATTAAACCATTTATTGATTTACATTTTATATATGTTAAACATGACAGAGAAATATTACACCTAATTTGTAGATAAATTGTAGAAAGTAGATTTATAGTATAACAGGTTATCTAAATATAAAGAATATAGAAATATATTTTTGAATATAGTTGGTATATGGAGTAAGCAGTAACTTATAACTTGCGTAAGTAAGCAAAATAAATAATAGATAAAATATATGAAGTATTAAACATAAAACAATTTTAAACAGATTCTAAGTGTGAGAGTAAATATATCGATTCTACTATTCACTATATTCCAAATAAATCAAGTGCTTATACCAGTACTATACATAGGTTAGTAACATTTTTTTATTTTCTGTATTTTACTACATATCTTGTAAATTTGTGTACCTAGTTCATTAAACATTTTCCATAATCTAATTACATAAAATTACCAATAACAAATATTTTAAAATTACTGTATTAGTATAGCTTTACGTTTAGAACTGATAAATCCAATTTCTTTTGACAAGTATTAAATAAAATATATTCATACCTCTTTTTATATGTACACAATAAAAACTTAGGGAGCAATTCATTAGCCCATTAGATTAAAGATTTATAAACCCTCTTTTATCATGAACCTTAAAACACTTTGAGTGCTGGTCCTAAATATGGAACTAGGATGTGACACTTATTACAGTAAAAAGTTACATAACATCATTATTTAGATGTCGTATTTTATAGTTCCTGCCTCTCTCGTAATACTTGAATGTAACGTAATTTTATGAACTAACCTAATGTATTTGAAACAATTAAAACATTTACACACTTTTTAGGTATTACTCTAATACTCTTGAAATAACAAATACATAATTTAGTAATATTATTTAAATAGTGTACAAGTTAACTGTGTTACATTTTCCAATGTTTAGCAAAACAAAGGCATTTCTTTCACTTATGAAACATAACTTTCATCATCTTCTAATGGGCAAAAATTAAAGCTTGGTTCATTGATCAGGGATTTTCTAACCTTTAATTATTACAGGATTTTTGTTGGTTAGTTATTAAAAAAGTTCAGTATATTAAAGCACCAACAAGATTAATAAATATTTTCTTATGAGCTATGTTTATTAAAATAATTAAAAGTCTTTATAACTTAATTTGTTAACTTTTTTTCTTACTTATTAATCATTTCTAAATATAACATTTTAAGGAAAGGTAAAATGTTATATTCTAAGTAGTAAAATTAAATATTACACTACATTTAGTTTACTGAATAATTTTAATTTACTGCCAAAATAATAATATCGTACTTGATACAGTTTCTCAATGCCATTTACACAATATTGTAGGATTAAATAAATTTTAATTATATTTCTTAGAATATCGATAAGTCCACATTAAAAATTTTAAAATGTACTTCAATATATTCTATATGATTATATTAACTGTATCGTGTAGTTTCTAGTAATGTGGTAACTTGTGTGTTTGTGTTTCTATACATGAACTGGTGCGGGTAAACACGATCAGCAGTGCATTGTTGATAGTGTACACTACTTACAGTATAATACAGGGGCTGACTGGTTATATTGTTTCGTACTGTTGAATATCCGTCTGTATTTAGTTTAAGGAATAAGTAATTATATTATAGAGGAACGAGTTAATGAATGCCAGTTTTTAGACGATAAACAACAATAACTATCGTTATAAAATTATTGCATTTCAATTTTAGTTATTTAAACTAAAAAAATACGAAGTTAGCAGTTCATTTTTACTATCATATTTTGTTTATATCAAAATTATTTATTTTACTGTTTTGTTTATTCAAAAAACCTAGTCTTGAATGTTGTACAATGTTTATAATGAAAAAGCAATATAGTAATAGTATGAGTGGTTAATGGGGTATTTTTGCATTAATGGGCATATAATTTTATTAATTAGATTAAAATCATTAATTTCAAGCCATTTTCATGACATTGAATTGATGATTCGCGTTTGAAATGGAAAAATAAACCTAATAATGCATTTTTTAAATAATTTAAATTACAATATTTCACAGCATATTCTAACAATAAAACTTAGCCCTAACACAACTATGTTATATTAACGATAAATATTTACCACAGAACTAATTCTGTTCTTACGATCATTTTTGTAAAGAAACTGTTTCTAACAAAGAAGCTTTTAAAGCTCTCAAAGCGAGATAGACGAGTCATCGACGAATTGATGTTAGCTTTACTTCCATTCCTAACCAAAACATAAATACAAATATGTAATAATCACTACTGTTCAACTGCAATACTAAATAAACAATAAATAAAAAATAATTAATATATGGCTAGTATTAAATTTTAACAAGGAAATAAAGAAATTTTATTACTTAAAATAACAATTCAAAAAGCTTTTTTTCTAAAACGTAATGTATTACGCACTTACTGACATATTTACTGTTTGAGAAGTTGATATTTGAGAGTAATAAGGTTATTATTCAGTGTAAGTGGGCGAGCCGGTGGCCGAGCGGTCTAAGGCGCCAGGACTACTTGAGCTTGGGTTAGAGATGGTGCTGGTTCGAATCCGCCTAGACTGGACTGATCGGAGTCAAACAGTTAAAATCCTTCTAGGTAGCCAAAAAATTCATTCCTCTTATAAACCCATCGTGACTGGAGTACCCCAGGGTTCTATTTTAGGCCCAATACCATTTTTAATATATATTAACGATCTTCCAAAAATTTCACCATAACTTAATATTGTCATGTTTGCTGATGATTGCTCCAATTGTGTTTCCAAAGAATCTCAAACCTCTGTTGTATCTACCACTAATAATCTTCTTGACGCCCTTCATAAATGGTTTTCTGCAAACAAACTCAAATTAAACATCAACAAAACTAATTTCATCCAATTTCATCTAGGTAGCTCCAAAAAGACACATTACCAAGGACAAATCAGATTGGGCTGTGAAGAAGCAAAACAGAAATCATCTGTCAAATTCCTTGGTGTTCATATTGATGAGAGGCTAAATTGGAACATCCATGTTGATCAGGTTTGTAAAAGACTACGCAACATGTGCTACGCTCTCAGCTATTTAGCTAAGGTGTGCAGCCCTGAGATTTTAAGGACTGTATATTTCTCTCATGCTGAATCGATTATGCGTTACGGGATTATTTTCTGGGGTCCATCAAGTTTATCAAATTTCACAAGAGTGTTTGCCCTCCAAAAATGGTGTGTGAGAGCCATAGCAGGGCGAGCAAGACTGAACTCTTGCAAGCCACTTTTTTGTGAACTCCGAATTCTATCTTTGGCTGGCCTGATTGGTTATGAGGCATGTATTTTTGTCAAGAAACACCCAAATATTTTTGTTGAAAATGGTACATTTCATCAATATCCGACTCAGACTAGAGAGATGTTGACAGTATTGAAGCACAACACAACTTTGTTTGAAAAAGGGCCTTACTATGTTTGCACTACTGTATACAACAAACTGCCATTGAATATTAGAGATGAGAGATCATTCTCAGTATTTAATTCTAAAGTTGAACATTATTTCTTGGACAAGTGTTATTATAAATTTAGTGATTTATTGTAACACTATTTTAATTTTAATTTAGTTTTAATTTAATTTAGTACTATACATATTTTTAGAATAGACGTGTTTGTACAAATATAAAATGTTTCAAACGAATAAAGATGAATAATGAATAATGGAAGATTTATCAGTAAAACTCACCTTCTACTGTACTGGTTCACTCCCTTACCCTGTATTCATAGGTAAGTTCCTCGCACTGATCAGCAGTCTATAAGGAATGGGTAGAGTAAGGTTAAGAAGATCGGCCTTAAAAGATATAAAAATTATAAATAAATTATATAATTTTCATCATTTATGGACTAAACATCATAATAAGAAAGACGTTTTTATATGTCATTTGGCATATCTCTGTAGCTGCAAAATCTAAATTATGTCGTAAATTAATATTTGAACTGGAGTTCCTTTTAATGCACCACAGAATACCACCCTTAGGTTTTTTAATTTTTTCCTGTAGTAAATTTTTGTAAACCTGACACTATTCTATGATTAAAAATAAATCTTGTGTCCATGTAAAGCACTACAACCTATTTTAATATAAGTTGTACATGCGTTAAATGGTTATGTGAGTTTTTCTTTTAAGAAAATATTCATGGTCGTAAACAGTGAATAAATGGTAATCATTGTAGAGGTAGGTAGATATTTTGATTATTTTCAGATCATAATTTACTTCAAAAGTTAGTGGTAAAAAATTGAAAATGATGCAGCATAATCATTGCTGGTACATGTAACATAGTATTACAGGAATGTATTCATCATTTTAATTTAAAAGCAATAAATTTCATAAATTTGAATTAACAGGACAATATGACATTTATCAAAACTTAATAAGTCATTAAATTAACTTCGGCCAAATTCGTATGTATATGTTCATCAAATAAAAGTATAGTTTAAAAAGAAGACTCTCATTTTGAATAATAACATAGAGCCTCAAATAGATTTATTCTATTATCTACGAAAAAAAAATAGAAGGTTAGAATAAAATGTGAAACCCAAAATGTATAGATATAATGAGACAGTTAATTTAAATTGTCATAATATTGGCATATAACATGTAATATTTTGTGTAATCAGCCTTCAGTTAGCTTATCATAAAAGTAAATATAATAACTGATTTATTTTAAATAGCTACACATCACATAGTTTTTTTTTAATGTTATATTTCGGCTATACAGTCTGAAGCCATTTTTAAACATGTAACAACATAAATAGTTTTTAGTACAATCTAAATTAATTAAAATATCATATGTTTTTAAACATATTAAACAGATTATTTGATCAATGAAAACAGTTGAATATATACTATATAAATTTTGATAACAATTGTTTAGTCATTTATTAATTTTGAATTTTGAATTTTATTTAATACTTCTGATTTAATACTAGGCAGGTATATATATATATATATATATATATATAAAGTAAATATAATAACAATATGTAGTGGTCTATAAAATACAATAATTTACATTTTTCAATTGTATTTTAAAATTAAGGCCATTATTAGGATTAATTTTAAAATACAAATAATGATTTAAAAATGTAGGTACATAAAAGACAGTTTTTGGCCATTCCGATATATTATGCCTGCCATAAATTATTAGCTTACTAATACTATTTAGGAGTTAGATTAATAAAAAGAAGAACGAACGCAACAAACTGAATACGTTATAAGTCCCTGAAAAATCTGCGACACAATTAATTTGTATCACAATACTTTTGTTTATGTAAAGAAGCTTTAAATTTATAAAAAAAAGATAAACTTATAAAATCTAAAATAATAAACACTTTAAATTTGTTAGTAATATAATAATTACTAAACGATATCCATGTAAAAACACAAAATAAAAAAGGAAGCTCTAATTCTTACAAAAACCTCGTATGATAATATATATATATTTATATATATATATATATATATATAACATATCACTGTATGACTCTTTATAACATAAAAAAATAACAAATTTACTAACACTTAGCTTACAAATAAAATTTATAAAAATAGTACTTTAATAAAATGTGCAATAAAAATCTAATGATCTTATTATATTTACAGTTCTCGAAAATACATTTGTTTTCTCAATGCTAGACATGGACAATCAAAGCTCTAATTGACCATGAGAAGAAAGATTAGAGAATTGTTATCTATAGGAAGTTGACAAAGTGATCATTCAACTAGGTTACAAATCAAAATAGTTTACAATTTAATTTTACTGACACAAAATTATGATTAAACAATTAAAAAAAATTCTTCCTCTAGTGAATTATTAGTTCTTACTACTCACATATAGCTACTATGGAAAAATGCACTGCGTGAGGAATATTTATATTTATATAATCAGCCGTATCTCCTGTTTTGTTTAGAAGAAAGATAACTTTGAGGCGCGTGAGGTATTGACACAAAACATAAAATATTGAATCGTGTGGAATGCATTATTCATCTTTCACTTTAGTTCTACTAGCAAAACCCGAGAGATTTGTTTACTCTAAAAAATGACAGGAAGGGGAAAATACAATGTTCATAAAACAGAATATAAAATAAAAAATAAAAAAATGTTATGTTGTTTTACTTACTTATATTATGCTCATAATATGATTATAAGTGTATAAGTGTAATACACATAATATGACCATAATATGCTCATAAGTTGTATTATTATTATTATTATTTTGAGTATAAAACGGATTAATAATAATACAACACTTCTTGGGGTAAGATCATTACGAACAGGTTTAATTCCATGCTTAACATTGGAGTAAATTTCTATTTTATTTATTTATGGTTATTGAATAATTATATTTAGTTTAGGGAGTATAGTAAACATGAATATTGAGTATATTTTTAAAAGTCCGGATGATATATTCCTTATCCAAATGTATATGCGAACAAAACCATTGGGTAAGATCACACTAATTATGAACCTATAAGTATTGGTATTTGTGCGTTCGATAAGGTCATACTCTTTAGAGTGGATGTATTCATCAGATTTAATGTTGGTACATTTAGTCTTAGATCTGAACATTAATCTAAACATTGATTTTAACACAAATTATGACTCTGTAAGTATTGTTATTTGTGCGTATAGCTTATGTTCGATAAGACCATTTTCTTTAGAGTGGATGGATACGTCAACTTTAATGTTGGTACATTTAGCTTTAAATATGAAAAATTATCCAAAAATTGCTTTTAATATAAGGTCGTACTTTTTTGTGAATTTGCTTGATTACACTTAAATCTGGTTAACTACTCATTTGACAAAATATAAGGAAGAACATTAATAATTTAACGTACTTTTGAGTGCATAAAACGCAATAGTGGTTGGATATTATTCCAAATTACAATGTGAGTATGTAACTCTTGTGATATATATACAACTTGTAGCTAAGAAACTTAATTTAAAATTTGAGCAAATAATAATGTAGTACGTAATGATAGCGAATACTCAGGATGTAGGCTATGATTCCGAAACCTTAATAGCCTACAGGGTATAACTTATATTTATCAAAAAAGCAAAGGAGTTTTTATATAAATGGATTTGTGACTGAGGTTTTATTTTGGAAGTCTCAACAAAACAGCCATAAGAATATTGTGACTGGAAATAACAATAAAAATTGTCTTTTTTACAAAATACAGTGTTAAAGAAAAGTCCTGGAACAAATTAATAATTGTTGAACGATTACAGATAAAGCAGTGAAAATTGGTACATCATTACTGCAAATATTAGCCTATTTTTTGAAGTAAATAACATTTTTCTGTAATATCAGGGTTTTTGCCCACAAGAAGTCAGAAGGAAATCTTAAATGAGAGCATAGGTCGAGTGATACATCAAATTAAAGGTACGGTAGTATTTAGCAGTAGAACATAAACCCACCTTGACAGGAATTTTGTATCTGTAGTATTTACTAGGCACTATAATGGTTCTTCTCTCTACCCTATCTGATCATACTCCCGCACAGATTAATAGTCTATTGGGAATGGCTAGAGTAACATTTACGAATAGATCAGCCTTTGCTTAGAAAAACTAATAATAATAAAGAAATAAACATCAAACTAATAAAATACAGTGCAGTGCACCGAGAGAAACAAAGTGTATACTATGTACTTGAACAGTAGATTTGGCAAAGCCTAAAGTTGGGCGTGAACATGGGAGGATGTTAATAAAAATTGGGTAGGGTGGGTTGTACTTGTTTGAGAGCTTTATACTTTTTCCTACTCATAAATTTATTGAAAACGAATGAAATTTTAGTTACTCGTCTAATATAAAAGCACTGATAACCAATAATTTTTAAAATTATTTCCATTTAATTAATAATGCTAAGGATGCTTTACTATGTGAGGCCTTTCGCCTACAATGTAGGCATCGTCAGACATCAACATAAAATTCTAATTTTAAAACATTTGTTTACAAAATATAAAATGTAATATATTTAAAACATATGGTAGATTTTAAAAATAATTAGATCCAAACATGCACTAGAAAAAAGGACATAACTTTTCAAAATTTGAAGTTCTAAAACAAGTTAACAAAAATCACTTAGTAGATGCATCAGAAACATTCTACATGAACAAATTTAACACACTAATTGTAAATAATGAACCTCCTCCCATTCAAAATTCTCCGTTTATATAGTATAATTTAACTTAAAATTACTTTACATTCATACTTAGATACACACACTTTAAATTTAATTATTTTCAAAATCTACCATATGTTTTTAATATTTACATTATTATATTTTGTAAACAAATGTTTTAAAATTAGAATTTTATGTTGATGTCTGACGATGCCTACATTGTAGGCGAAAGGCCTCGCATAATAAAGCATTTTATTGGAATATTTGAGAATTTCTTAAATTATTTACAATTTCCAATAAAGAACTCAAAGAAGAAATGCTAAGGAGTTTGAAGAATATTTTTTAGGCTTTTCACGCAAAAAATAAATAGTATTACGTTGTAAGAACGGTTTTTGAATTCGAGTTCACAAGCACCATCAGGCTGAGCCACGGTACATAGAATAGAGACTGTGCGTTCCACATCTCGCACGCAAAAGTTACGATTAAATGGAACAAGACAAATAAACAGAATAATATTTGGTTTTATTTTCGTGGTTACAGTTATAGCGGATAGGTTGATAATTCTAGCTAATTGCTTACAAATTATCTGAACGCTTCGAAGTAACTGTCAAGTTTAGTTACCAGTAGTAAAACAGTCAAGTGAGGTCATAGTCTATAGATCATCCTAACCGGGATGTCCACCCTACGTTGTTCTAATAATCGTGGGCTAGTTAATGAGAGCTTACACTAAGTGCTGACTCCAGAGTTAATTTAAACTGCCTACAACTTACCTATGTTTTAAAACTGAAATACGAACGATATTACTGATATATCAAGGTAACTGGAACGTATCAATTAGCAGTGTTTTATGATATCGTAAAATATATTCATCTTTATTATCCTCTTGTCATATATAATACCAGATACATTGAGTCTTACTGTACAATAGGGAAAGTTTCAAAATGTCGTACAGAGGAAATTATTTTTGTATTTAATAATAATCTTAATGTTCCACATAAAATAAATATAAATAAATCAGTATATTTAGAAAGTCATGAAACTGGCTAAATGACGAGAGAGAGAGCTTTGGTAGTTTTTAAAATTATATTTTAGGGATTTACAACTCTATATTTCTTTTTTTTAATTCCTGACTAATATTATTGTACGTTGCACAATTATCAGGTTAAACAATTGTTTTTTTGTATTAGAATTTTTACAAAAGTCGAAAAATGATCTCAATAGTTTCGATCTCAATACCTTTACATTATTTTCATTGAAAATATCATGGAATAAGGTGAACACCTGTTTAAGTTTGACAGTTTGTTCTAAGCTGCATCCTTTTGCTTAAACAATACACAAACTAAACATGTAGCAGAGATGTAGATTACAGTTTACAAATAAAGTTCAAATAAGATTTATTTTATAAAATATTCTATGAAGAGTTCATGAATGGATTGGAAGTACACGCTTTGTGGGAGTTCTCAAGCCAAATTTCAAACTCCTCAAGTGGGGGTAGAGTTAGAATCTTCTCGCTGTACGGTGTAGGCTGAGTTACTAAGAGAAAAAGCACAGGGGTTTTAGAGGCATATACCCCCCATCCCACTAGTGAAAGTAGTTATATAACATAATTATCTGTATATAATTTACTAACATAATTTAATCAGCACATATCGTTGAAATATCGTAGATCCCTCCAAATAATAAGTACATTTCATATAATGTCCAAGGTACATAATTTTATCCATTCAATATATTTACCTTTATTATGTGGTAAGTCCTATCATATATTGCATTGAATTTATTTCTAGAATTACCACTTTAAATATATGATATTTTAAGATGAAACAAAAATGAGATTGTAGGCATATACTTGTACTTTATACATTAATTACATAAATCTCAAGGCATTATTTAAATATAAATCATACGAAAAAGCCTAGAATGTGAGTTTTTATTTTAGGTTGGGCTGTACTTCTATAGTATTTTGGTAACTCATTATCAAAATTTTTTAATCAAAAATATCCTTATTTGGAAATCAAACAACCTGTGCATTTACCTGATATTCACGAATAAATGTTTTTCCATTGGCTGGAATAGGAAAAAGCATTCCATTTTAATAAACCCATTTATCTTGTTTGCGTTGTGACAGGTTGTCTAGATCGTGGTGTCATCATTTTATCCAACTGGAAAAATTATTGGATTGTAACAAAAGCCATTTTTTTACTGTCATCTTTGATATCTAACATCACTCTCTTAGCAATCAATAAATTATTTTAACATATAATATTTTTTTTATAAATAAAGTAACTATTGTACATGTTTTATTTATTAGCTCCCCATAGCTGCACTTAATCACCTATTGTTCATCTTGGATAGTTTGGAGCGGTAACATCAATGGTAAGTTGAAAAACATTTTTAAAGGTAGATTTTATAGAATTTGGTATTTCATCAATCATTATTAAAGAGATTAAACCACATGATTTTGAATTTATATTAAAAGATTCTAAAATAAAGTCAGAAGTGTAGGACTCCGGAGCCATTATAGCTAATGGACAATTCTCGTAAGATTTAAATTAAATACCGGTAATTTTGGTATAGAAAAATAATTGTTATCTTTAGCACTTATTTTTTAACTATATTATCAGTATTTGCCTCTTGGGAGAGACAAAGCAAATAAAATAATAATAAATAATTTGAAAACTACGAGTGTTTTAAATAAACCACAGCATCTTTAAATACGTCATCTACGATTACATTAAGCCGACATTTGCATTTAAAATGATTTAGAGATGATAAGACAACATATTAAATTACTATACTACTAAATTACGAAATTGTACTGCATTGCACTTATAATATTTCGTATGATTGCTACGTATCTTTGTTATAAATTATTTGAAAATATAAAAAACGAATATCTAAGAAATGTCGTTTTGTTCAATAATAAAGATTTTTATTATACTAAAATGGGACTCCCAAATCCAACATTTACCACTAAAGGCATCTAAATATTACACGGTGATAATGAGTTCTAAAGCTTCTATCTTAACTAAAGGGAGTAATCCTATTATCTAAAATGAAAAGTGGCATGCTTAATGCTACAATTTCAATCATATTTCTTACCTTATATGACTTAACTTTGACAGCCAAAACTGTTATATTTGAATAATTACAGAGTTATTAGGTATAAATAGTAAATTGATTCAAAATATTTGAAAGTTTACTTATCTACTCCCATAGCCAAAGCTCGCTAACAGTTACAATGAACAGTAGAACATAACGTATAAAGTCTGGCAGTCAGATGTGCAGCTTTAGAAGCTGGGGTTTCTAAAGTTTTTATTTCAAAATTTGGTAAGCAAATAACAGGTTTTTGATGTCTTGGATAAATTTAGATATAATATTAAGGACATTTTTACAACAATTCAAAGCATTTTACAATCTAAAATCAGTAGTTTTTTTCGCAGTTTCCCACAAGCTAACATAAACTATGATTTATTGACACCCCTTGCTTCTTGGAATATATTGTTAATTTTGAAATATAGTCTCCTCAATTTCATCTAACCATGACAATTTAAAAGAGCTAACACTACACCCCACTTTCCCTGCATTACCCTTCCTCGAGTCACAGTGAAATTATTACACGATTTATTTGTGTGGATAAACAATTATACGATATTAATACGGTGAACTTAGTTTTGAATATTTTATGGGAATATGTTTCAGATAAAATATTTCAAGAACTTACTTCTTTTTGTGTAGCTCTACTTAATTAAAGATATTTTAAAAACGTCAGTTCTTGTTCCTAATATGGCTAATGACAAATAAATAATGACAACTGAAGTTGATTATGATCTTCTATGGTGAAGTTCAAAATACCCTATCTAATTAACAACAGCAAAGTTATTTAGATTTTGACTATTAAAATTTTTTTCATACATAAATGTTGCGTTGTTTTCTAGGAGTGTTCAATATTATTTTCTTATTTCAATTTATTAGAAGAGTATTTAATTAATTTGGAATCGTATTCCAAAATTCTAGTACACGTTCTGAAAAACGTTGTAGGCGATAAGATCATGATTATCATACCCATAGATATAAACCTACTGAACGAAATTTAATTACAAGCAGTAAAAGATTTTTTGGTAAATTTTCAATTAATTTTAGGCAATAATTAATTCTTTATTGGGTATTATTCCATAATATGTCCGGACATCAGAATTATTATTTTTACAGCTGTATTTGACCGAAATACACTCAATAGTTAGAGTATTAATATATGATTTTCTGGGTCAAAATCAAAACTATTTATATAGAAAGCGTTTAAACTTTTATAGGGTACACGCTTCCACTTAATTTCATCTAACTGGAATTTGCATCAACATCGCTAATAATTAACTCGTGCCTTGCTTGACCCATTTAGTTAATTGTATATAATCACTATTTTAGAGCTATAAATAAAGTACCGGTACTTGTATTTAAATCATTAATAAATAAGGTCTTAAGGTTCTATCGTTATAATTAATAACAATTTGGATATTCGATTTAAATGTACTGTTTTCAATACGATGTGTCATAGAGAATATACCATAAACAGCACGTATGTCATAGTAATTATCTTGGAAGTTCTATTAAATATATTTATGGTCAGTAATTACAACTGTATTATGATGTACCACAACAAAAGGAAATCCATATTTAACAAATTAAAGTACATAAAATAAGAAAAGAGCGTACATTGTTTGGAATGCATCTTCTTATTTAAGAATACATAATCATTAAAATGCACTCTAATTAATAATACTTTGACTAAGTCGTCCAAAACATTCACAACTTACTAACTACTTAAGTGATTTTAGATTGATTTTAAAACACACCTGTTTTACAAAATTAGTATTTTATAAAAAATATATTTTGAATTTGTCAGTGTATATTTAACAGCCAGTGACCTTATTAGTTTAAATATAGTGTCTACGATTCCTTACTGGTTAAAAACTGGATTTACGTTTTTTATGTAAGTAAAATAAGCCAACAAAGATAATGTTGCCAATGTTATAATTATTTGTTTATTTTCAACCCATTTAACTAAATTTTCCTTATCGCCAATGTTCTTTAATAAATTATCCTATTTGTTTTTATTAGTATAAATTGTGATTAAAGAATATCACATATACACTATTTTCTGTGTAAAAGATCTATATATTATTTTAATTAAACATTTATTTGCATAAGATATTTTTTACGTTTGAAAAAGAAAAACTGCTTAATGTAGAGATATAAAAGATTAACTATGACTAAAAATGTATAAAGTTGACGAACAAGTGTATTTCTTCCTCGTTTCCCTAGCTTCCTCTGTAGGGCTTATTACTCTTTGCTTCTAAAAGAGCAAAAATATTTAGCAAACTTAAAAATCAACATTGATCAAATTATGATTGCTTGAGTATTTATTTATGTAAATATCACACAATAACGCTATAAAAATGAATTTTTCATACTATAGAACTATTTTTTTAAGCTTAAACACGTTTGATTATACGCTGTATCAAGAGATTTCAAATTAAATTAATTTATGTATATTGAATAGTAAAAAGGTGGCTCACAGTCCTAGTTATTGTATCTCTTTTCTTCCTCGGGATATTAAATAGCGTCCGCTTAATGGTTGATGTCGGCGTGGACACTACTAGAAAAGTCTGGGGTGTCCATGTTGGGTGGTAATCATTGTGCGGATGTTGTGTGGAGGAGATAACTGAGTATCAGGATGGTCAATTAGCTGAAAATCAGACCAGCACTACGTGGTTCGGATTCCACGTAAAGCTGTAAGTCCCTTAGTTGCCCTGGCTGATGGGCTATTAATAAATTGCCCTTTTTGAGGAACAGTTGAACTCAGATAGTAACCAGACTACACTCATTCACACTCATCCTACACTAATATAACCATTCATATTCGCCTTAGAATACCAACAACGTTGTGTCGGTGTAATATGTAAGAATATAAATAGGTAAGTAGTCTCATCGAATTTTGTTCTTATTAGATTTAGATTATGCGTATCAGAGTATCGCAAAATTATTACAAGTAAATAAATAAAATGTGTCAGCCTACATGCGTAATACTTCTACCCCTGGGGTCCAGAAAATCTGTCCTGTTATTCATACAGTATAGATGATTGCAAAGTATTATTGGAGAATAGTTGTGTGAGGTCAACCAACCAATGGACTAATACGTTTTGGGAAGTAATACTAATTTGTTTATGGTAGTGTTAGGTCTATCTAGAAACGGACTGATACGTTTTGGGAAGTATTACTAATTTGTTTATGGTAGTTTTAGGTCTATGTAGCCACGGACTGATAAGTTTTGGGAAGTAATACTAATTTGTTTATGGTAGTTTTAGGGCTATGTAGCCACGGACTGATACGTTTTGGGAAGTAATACTAATTTGTTTATGGTAGTGTTAGGTCTACGTAGCCACGGACTGATACGTTTTAGGAAGTAATACTAATTTGTTTATGGTAGTTTTAGGTCTATGTAGCCACGGACTGCTACGTTTTGGGAAGTAATACTAATTTATTTATGGTAGAGTTAGGTCTACGTAGCCACGGACTGATACGTTTTGGGAAGTAATACTAATTTATTTATGGTAGTGTTAGGTGTATGTAGTCACGGACTGATACGTTTTGGGAAGTAATACTAATTTATTTATGGTAGTGTTAGGTCTACGTAGCCACGGACTGATGCGTTTTGGGAAGTAATACTAATTTATTTATGGTAGTATTAGGTGTATGTAGTCACGGACTGATACGTTTTGGGAAGTAATAATAATTTGTTTATGGTAGTGTTAGGTGTATGTAGTCACGGACTAATACGTTTTGGGAAGTAATACTAATTTTTTTATGGTAGTGTTAGGTGTATGTAGTCACGGACTGATACGTTTTGGGAAGTAATACTAATTTGTGTATGGTAGTGTGAGGTCTATGTAGCCATGGACTGATACGTTTTGGGAAGTAATACTAATTTGTTTATGGTAGTGTTAGGTGTATGTAGTCACGAACTGATACGTTTTGGGAAGTAATACTAATTTGTGTATGGTAGTGTGAGGTCTATGTAGCCATGGACTGACACGTTTTGGGAAGTAATACTAATTTATTTATGGTAGTGTTAGGTCTACGTAGCCACGGACTGATACGTTTTGGGAAGTAATACTAATTTATTTATGGTAGTGTTAGGTGTATGTAGTCACGGACTGATACGTTTTAGGAAGTAATACTAATTAGTGTATGGTAGTGTGAGGTCTATGTACCCATGGACTTATACGTTTTGGGAAGTAATACTAATTTATTTATGGTAGTGTTAGGTCTACGTAGCCACGGACTGATACGTTTTGGGAAGTAACACTAATTTATTTATGGTAGTGTTAGGTCTATGTAGCCACGGACTGATACGTTTTGGGAAGTAATACTAATTTATTTATGGTAGTGTTAGGTGTATGTAATCACGGACTGATACGTTTTGGGAAGTAATACTAATTTGTTTATGGTAGTATTAGGTCTATGTAGCCTCAGACTGATACGTTTTGGGAAGTAATTCTAATTTGTTTATGGTAGTATTAGGTCTATGTAGCCACGGAATAATACGTTTTGGGAAGTAATACTAATTTATTTATGGTAGTGTTAGGTCTATGTAGCCACGGACTGATATGTTTTGGGAAGTAATACTAATTTGTTTATGGTAGTGTTAGGTCTATGTAAACATGGACTGATACGTTTTAAGAAGTAATACTAATTTGTGTATGGTAGTGTGAGGTCTATGTAGCCACGGACTGATACGTTTTGGGAAGTAATACTAATTTGTGTATGGTAGTGTGAGGTCTATGTAGCCACGGACTGATATGTTTTGGGAAGTAATACTAATTTGTTTATGGTAGGGTTAGGTCTATGTAGCCACCGACTGATACGTTTTGGGAAGTAATACTAATTTGTTTATGGTAGTGTTAGGTGTATGTAGTCACGGACTGATACGTTTTGGGAAGTAATACTAATTTGTGTATGGTAGTGTGAGGTCTATGTAGCCATGGACTGATACGATTTGGGAAGTAATACTAATTTGTTTATGGTAGTGTTAGGTCTATGTAACCACGGACTGATACGTTTTGGGAAGTAATACTAATTTGTGTATGGTAGTGTTAGGTCTATGTAACCATAGACTGATACGTTTTAAGAAGTAATACTAATTTGTGTATGGTAGTGTGAGGTCTATGTAGCCACGGACCGATATGTTTTGGGAAGTAATACTAATTTGTTTATGGTAGTGTTAGGTCTATGTAACCACGGACTGATACGTTTTGGGAAGTAATACTAATTTGTGTATGGTAGTGTGAGGTCTATGTAGCCACGGACTGGTACGTTTTGGGAAGTAATACTAATTTATTTATGGTAGTGTTAGGTGTATGTAGTCACGGACTGATACGTTTTGGGAAGTAATACTAATTTGTGTATGGTAGTGTGAGGTCTATGTACCCATGGACTGATACGTTTTGGGAAGTAATACTAATTTATTTATGGTAGTGTTAGGTCTACGTAGCCACGGACTGATACGTTTTGGGAAGTAATACTAATTTATTTATGGTAGTGTTAGGTCTATGTAGCCACGGACTGATACCTTTTGGGAAGTAATACTAATTTGTTTATGGTAGTATTAGGTCTATGTAGCCTCAGACTGATACGTTTTGGGGAAGTAATTCTAATTTGTTTATGGTAGTATTAGGTCTATATAGCCACGGAATGATACGTTTTGGGAAGTAATACTAATTTATTTATGGTAGTGTTAGGTCTACGTAGCCACGGACTGATACGTTTTGGGAAGTAATACTAATTTGTTTATGGTAGTATTAGGTCTATGTAGCCTCGGACTGATAAGTTTTGGGAAGTACTACTAATTTTTGTATGGTAGTCTGAAGTCTATGTAGCCACGGACTGATACGTTTTGGGAAGTAATACTAATTTGTGTATGGTAGTGTGAGGTCTATGTAGCCACGGACTGATATGTTTTGGGAAGTAATACTATTTTGTTTATGGTAGTGTTAGGTCTATGTAACCATGGACTGATACGTTTTAAGAAGTAATACTAGTTTGTGTATGGTAGTCTGAGGTCTATGTAGCCACGGACTGATACGTTTTGGGAAGTAATACTAGTTTGTGTATGGTAGTCTGAGGTCTATGTAGCCACGGACTGATATGTTTTGGGAAGTAATACTAGTTTGTGAATGGTAGTGTTAGGTCTATGTAGCCACCGGACTGATACGTTTTGGGAAGTAATACTAATTTGTGTATGGTAGTGTGAGGTCTATGTAGCCACGGACTGATATGTTTTGGGAAGTAATACTAATTTGTTTATGGTAGTGTTAGGTCTATGTAGCCACGGACTTATACATTTCGAGAAGTAATACTAGTTTGTGAATGGTAGTGTTAGGTCTATGTAAGCCACGGACTGATACGTTTTGGGAAGTAATACTAATTTGTGTATGGTAGTGTTAGGTCTATGTAACCATGGACTGATACGTTTTGGGAAGTAATACTAGTTTGTGTATGGTAGTGTGAGGTCTATGTAGCCACGGACTGATACGTTTTGGGAAGTAATACTAATTTGTGTATGGTAGTCTGAGGTCTATGTAGCCACGGACTGATACGTTTTGGGAAGTAATACTAATTTGTGTATGGTAGTCTGAGGTCTATGTAGCCACAGATTAATACATTTTGGAAAGTAATATTAATTTGTGTATGGTAGTCCGAGGTCTATGTAGCCACAGATTAATACATTTTGGAATGTAATACTAATTTGTGTATGGTAGTGTGAGGTCTATGTAGCCACAGATTAATACATTTTGGAAAGTAATATTAATTTGTGTATGGTAGTCTGAGGTCTATGTAGCCACGGACTAAAACGGTTTTTTTTTCAGTTTTTGCACATAAAAATGACAATTATCTTTTTAATTATAAGTTTAGCATAATGGTTTTAATTTACTTACAGAGCATAAATTATTTAAAACTGGAGTTTCTCTTCTTAGTTTCAAACTAATTTCATCAGTTAATTCCATTAACATATATATTATACAATATTTAACTGTACAGAGTAGTGGAATTGAACACATAAATTACGTAGTTTGTCCTTTCTAGTAATATTAATTAATCGTTTTATTTAGCATGTATAAAAAAGTGTACATGATTTTGTTGTCCTAATGAATTTAATAATACCATTAATAACATACAGAGCTTTTCTGAAGTATATTATATAGCACTAAAAAGTAGGAGATTAATGGTACCAGTGTATGTGTATGGGTGGGTGGGTGGGTCAATACCAGTGTACGTGTATGGGTGGGTGGGTGGGTCAATACACTATACGTGTGTATTTGTATTGACCCCACCGACAAAACCCATACACATACAGTGTTAGTGACCCACCCATCCATCCATACACATACAACCCGCTTATATTGTAATTTAAAATGTTTTCAAGGAATATATTAGATTGTGTTATTTAGTTCAGTTTATATTATGTATTTTACTGAATATTATTATAAGACTAACTGATTTTTGAAAAAAATAGTATTTATGCCAATACAAAATAAACAACAGTATAAAATTAAAGTTATTATTTAGGTGGACAATAGTGGGGGTTTAAGCCGTATTTCACATTGAGAGCTAACCCCAACTATATTACACAAAGGAATTACACTCTGCCCTTTGTAACTCCCTGATTTAGTTTAGAATTGTACTGCTCCAGTTTCTAATTTAACTATCTCTGTATAATGAATGTTATATAATTTAAATTACCATTTATCATAGATAATGTATAACAATAAGCTACGGAAATAACCTTTAAGTAATATTGTATTAGTAAACCTTTTGTGAAGTTTTTGATGGAATTTTTTTAAGTTCATCCTTCTAAGTAAACAAATTTATGAGTTTAAACTTGTAATTCTAAGGGTATTCATTAGCACGTCATATCTATAATTGTATGTATACATCCAATGTGTAAATCAGATCCCATTACAACAGTTTAGTAGTGATAATAATTTCATTGTATATTAAATTGTTTACTTACAAATATTATCATACTTTTATTTATTACTTCTTTTATAACAAGAAATACATGCAAATCCACTTATGTTATTTAATTTGTTTTGATATTTTCTTTACAAAAACATTAAATGAACAAGTGAATGTTTCAGCATGAAAGTTGAAATTGTGAAAGTTTTTTTGTTAATTTTAGTTATTGCATGCATTATATTAAACATATGTTCTGAGACAGCCACTAGTTCTTAGTTTTCTACTAACAAGAATGAAGAGGCAATTTGAAAAAATATGCCAAACAAAGATGATCTAAAAATCATACTTTTTCTAACTAAAGTGGTATGCGATTATCCTTATAATATAATATAACACTAACAATGTATGTGTATGGATGGATGGGTGGGCTACTAACACTGTATGTGTATGGGTGGGCGGATGGGTCACTAACACTGTATGTGTATGGATGGATGGTTGGGTTACTAACACTGTATGTGTATGGATGGATAGGTGGGTCACTAACACTGTATGTGTATGGGTGGGCGGGTGGGTTATTAACACTGTATGTGTATGGATGGATGATTGGGTTACTAACACTGTATGTGTATGGGTTTTGTCGGTGGGGTCAATACAAATACACACGTATAGTGTATTGACCCACCCACCCACCCATACACGTACACTGGTACTGACCCACCCACCCACCCATACACATACACTGGTATTGACCCACCCGCCCACCCATAATGTACAGTGGTAATGACCCCACCCACACACCCATACACGTACAGTGGTATTGACTCACCCGCCTACCCATACACGTACACATCGTATTAGTAAATAGTTTGTTAATAGACCTTTAGTGTATTTGAATAATACTCACAAGTTTTAGGTTAGTGAGATGGCAGATGTGTTAAAGCGAGTTCAGACTAGTCTTCAGTGGGAATGTCCAATATTTGGTCATCCTAAAGTACTGAGTGATACTTATTTACCAATCTATAATGATGTCATGAAGTATTACCTTTATATTCGACATGAGTTGAAACCAGATATATCATCAAGAGAGCCAACGGTGAGTGATATTTTAGATATTGTTATAGATAGTTGAAAATTTTTGGGTTAAGGCATCAATTTCTACAGTGTCTCGTAGGAATTGATGCCTTGAACATACGAGTATGTTGCAAATGGGAAAAGCTTATCATGACAAGTATAGAAATATATTGAGATCAAAGGGAAGAAAAGGCACAGAAAATTATAACTTAACAGTAGAAAAATTTTTAAATGAAAGTAAGCGTCTTTTTGATATAGCATCTTGCAAGTGTACGTTGTTCTCCGAGTGTAAGTGTACAAAAAACAAAAAAGTACCTGTGCTTGAACAACATTTTTTAGTAGATCAAAGAACATCCAGGAAAATGTGTATCAGCACACTTGATAAGTCGGTTACTAACATTTTGAGGCAGAGAGAGGATCGAAAGTTAAAGGTGATTCGACAAGAGCTTAAATACAAACAAAATTTGGAAGCTGAGGCGGCTAATACACAAAATGACGTGGTGCTTCAATCTGAAAATTCGGAGGAAGTTTGTGATACCTAAGCTAAACTTTAAAGCTGAAGATTACATTGATATTATTAACTGGGCTGACGTTACAATCACAGAACCACCAATGACAAAGCACGTGAGTAATGAGGACTTAGCCAAGTACATAAGTGAATCAAGAGAAGATGGCTTGATGCATTCTATTGATTTTCCACGCTTTCCCTGTCATACACAAGCAGTGGAAAGAGTAACTAAGCTTGTAACAGAATCATCACTCCGTGTTTGCGGTCTCGAAGAAAGAAATGGATTTGTTAAAGCCAGAATTGCTTCACACAAGATGGTGCCAAAATTTGAAACAAAGAGACACTTTACATAAAATGTACAAGTGAGAACATTGAATATTGATTTAGCATTGTTACAATGTTTTATTTGACTATTATTTGTATTTCATGAATAAAAAGTGTTTAGTAAATAGAATGTGACTTTATTGCATAGGTTAATAATACCTTTTCAACTCTTTCATTAGGTTCAATATTATTCAATATTACCACTGTACTATAAAAAGAAAAGGAAAAATTCTTTTCACATTTTTTAGGCAAATACAAATCATTAAAATATTATATCCACCAATATCTTACTACTTCAAAGCCAAAAAAGTAAATTTCTTTAAAAACTTTTGTTTTTTTATATTTTAATATTTACTAAGTGGGCCTATAAAATAATGATGTTAACAAATTATTTTTTTTTTATGATTTAAGGCTTAGTTCTACTTAAATTTAAATAATGAATATAAAATACCATCCAAAAAAATAAAAAAATCAAATTATAGAAAATTTTATTATTTTAAGAAAAAAACAATTTCGAAGGCTTCTGTGGCACCTCAAGATGTGTTACTAGCAAAACCAAATTTTATTGAATTATTCCTCATACAAAAAGACAAATTTTTTTCAATATTAGAATGTGCAAAACAGAAAATATTTTTTTCCCCTATACCAACGTTCCACCCTAACGTACAGTGGTATTGACCCACCCGCCCATTATCAACAATAATTAACGAGTACAGAGGGTACTGACCCACCCGCCCGCCCCTACTCGTACAGTGGTACTGACCCTCCCACCCGCCCCTACACGTACAGTGGTGTATATATAATACACCTTTGTAGGACCATTTAATTTAATATAATTATAATGCTAGTTAAATATATTATCAAATAATATAAACCTGATTCATTAATGTCAGATATCGTTAAAACTTGAAAAAAAAACTTGCAGAAATGAATTATACAGACTAAACTATATATTACGTAGCTCAATTTGGACTTACTTATTTGATCATTTGAGCCTGAAAAAAAATTATAAAAGAGATGTAATATTATACGTCGGAATAAAAGAACACTTTAATGTTTTAGGAACAAAGAACAAACTTTAAAAGGCTAAAACTGCAACTGAACTTAATTTAAATGTTTACACATTTTGTATTCATTAAAAAATAACTTTGTACCTCATTATTTAATTTATTTACATCATGAAACTCTTCAAACCACAATAATTTTACTACTATTTTCCATGTTTAACATTATTTCTTGCAGTAATGGGATGTATATTATTCCAATATGCACATTTAAAAAAATAATAAAATCTCCGTTGCTCACAAACTATTAGGAATGTAATTATGTAACTTTCTTTTGCAAGCAGTTCTTATAATAAGCTCTCGGTCGTTGACTTTTGGGCACCCTGTCTATATATTTTCGAATTCTACGATTAACTTAGCGAAGGAAATCAAGGGTATAATTATATCAAATTCCACCTAGTGTTGCATCTACAGTGTCTGTGTCTTTGTGTTAAAAAACTAATAATAACTCCAGAACAGTTTTACCGACCGATTTATATTTTTGCACAGTTCTTAACAGTATTAAATATTATAAAACTATCCATTAAATTATCTTTAGCCATTTCAAAATCGTAGTCGTTTACATTTGATGTATTAAATATCTTGTAATATGTTAGGTTCATTATTATACACCAAACAAATAATTTTTATTGAAGTTTATTACAAATATTCAAGTATTCTGCATGAAGGAATTTACAATATCCAGATAATGAAGTAAGTATATTGTGTTAAACAAAACTCCACTAATAATTTATTAAAAATTTAAAATAACGAACTGGCAGATTTCTAATAAATTACCAAAACATTAATGACTTTGTATAACTTTTATGAACAACAGTTCAAGATATTATGATTTAAAACTTTTAAACTATCGCCATTTTAAAATGAGTCAAGTAAATTCGATGGATTTTTAAATACTGTTTAGCATTATTGATATAAAGAAGTTTTAAAAATTTAATGTTGCTCTACTAAATTGTTATATAATTGTTTTTTGTCAAAGGATGCTGAAAATATTTACATTCTAATGATGCTTTTTTACCTACACTCCATAAATAATATACTAAAAATATAAGTTAAGATAATAATAGAATTTTAATGAAATTAAATAAATTATTTGTTTCATAAAAAATTTATGAACCTAACAGTTTGCAAGGTACATGAATGTGTTTAAAAAAATGTAAACAAACAAATATTGTTAATGGCTATAAATATCCTAATAAATATTTGTATACTGTTAATGGTGATATTGTTAATATATGTGTAACATTTTATGTCAGTTGGTAAAACTGTTTTTGAGTTATTAATTTGTTTGTAAAAAATAAAAAAATAAAATAAATAAAAAAAAAGACAGACTACACGCAGAGGGATTCCGTAAAACTTGTAAAACCTTATTCCACATATTCCACGCTGAATTAGGTACAGAATCGGAATATAATAAATCCAGGACACATTTTTATTTACACCCTATAAATACATAAAAGTTAATGTTTTGTTACATCACAATTTAATTTTATCTTTTAACATTATAGAACAAAACCATGCCCATAGAAAATTTATCAGTATAGAAATACAAATGTAAACCACTCATCAATATTGAAATTTCCGTACTTTAATCAGTATGTACTTGCATAAATTAAACAGTGGCAATGTTTAGAGGCAGCATGTACCTGCTGGTGTGTAAGCACTTTGAAAACACAATATTCCTGATTGCATGATTCTATTTACTGTGCAAAATAATAAAATAATGCATTGTGATAATAAACCATACTTACTATACTGGGAAATTAATGATTATTTTAGTATAACTTGTTATTGACATTCAACTATAAGACTTTTAAATATTTTTTACATATATAGTTATTCTTGCAATTAGAATAATAGTACTACGTTCGATAGCGTCATAATTATTTTTTTTGTTTAAAAACAATTACTAGATTAGTAATTCATTACTAAGTGAATGGAAAAAATAATTGCTTTATAATAAATTACTACACAGGAAAAATATTTACCGTTAGATAAAGGCCCTTCTTCATAGCAGCATTTTGTCTTAATAGCTATTCATTTTCTCAGTTGTTTAATATGGGTAACCAGCTTAGCTAAATATCAAGTATTTCATTTCGGAAAATCATAATTAATGGATGCTCGGTCCTCTTAATACTGACATGGCGTCCGCTTGATGGTTACTATCGGCGTGGACCCTACTAAAGTACTAAAGTCAGGGTCTTTCGAACACTACGTGGTTCGAATTCCACGTAAAGCTGTAGGTCCCTTAGTTGCCCTGGCTGTTGGGCTATTAATAAATTGCCAAGAACAGTTGAACTCAGTTAGTAACCAGACTATACTCTTCCACACTCATCCTACACTCATATAACCATTCATATTTGCCTTAAAATACCAACAACGTTGTGTTGGCGTCTTATATGTAAGAATGAAATGAAAGAATACGACTCTTTTTGTTTGTACTAAAACATAATATAAAAAATATCCTGACAAAAAAATACAGTGCAAGGCTTGTATCCAATTGTAAACAATAAGTGTACTTATATTATTAAATGTTGTTGCTTGGTTTCATAATAAAGCAAACTATAATATTTTTATATAATCACGCATATTTTTCATTAAAACTATAAAACTGCAATTATTATACAAAATATAGTTATGGTACTATAATATAATGACGTAACATTACCTACCTGATTTATATACTGATAATATGATTTTAGATTAATATTATATATCTCAACACCTTTATTCTCCTCTTCATCTTACTCCCAGTTATAAATATATGATATATATATATTTACCATATATAAAAACAGCTACAAAAATGGGCTCTTTCTAAATAGTGGCGTAAAGGTGGTTACGATATCAATAACAGCTTAACAATAAGTAATTATATTTCATTAAAAAAATATATCTTTTTATGTTGAAGACATTTTTACAATAATAACTATTTACACAGTCGACAATTTTTTTCACAATATGAGATAATATACAATATACTGTCCTGTTGGAAACTAGTTACTTATTCATGAGTTTGATTTGGTCTTCTGTGTGTTTGCAGAAAACAACGAAATAGCTTTGCTACATAACAATTATAAGTGGATTTGTTTTTTAAATCAGTTTTATAGGGATATCTTCATCAGTACCAGTGTAACAGTTTGTAATCAAAATGAATATTTTAGACTGTAAACTAATTATCAAACAATTGTATTTTTGTTACCATATCATAAAAAAATTATAAAAGATATACAAACAAGGAAACCCAGTTTTAATCAAATAATTAATATCCCAAAATTAATTTAACATGAAAAATAAATAATAATAAATGAATGTATGCTGCAGGAAAATCAATAAGGTGGCAATAAGCCTGCAACTGACAAGAAGAGCATAGAAAAGGCTTGTATGACAATATTGTCTTGAAAATTACTTTCCTCCGTTTACCACTTTCTATTCAGTGATATAATTTTTCGTTCAATTGGAATATTCCATGTATTTAACGAAACACCATACACGGTTCATTGAACAAATTTCAACGTTCCAGGTGTTGTTATGGTTGTTACAGATAATAAATGGGTGTATATTATATTATATTTATATATATTCATGATCATCACAAAAAAATATAAATAAATAATTTTAATAATATTGACAGCTAATCTTTATGTTATATATTATTATAAATATATACAATTCAATACGTGTATAAGAATAGTCTCTTGAAAAATTCAATAAAATTTATATACTGAGGATACCCTTTTTGGGAACCCAAATATTTTATACTATTATAAGCCATATTAAAATATTTCATACAATAAATAATATCTTGCATAAAAGTGAATTTAAATTATACCATTTATTATGATAACACAACCCATATTTATCCAATAGTTTATATACAGGGTGACAATAAGGCTTAGAATTTATAACTTTTAAACTACAAGAGATATCACGACCAAATTTGGCATACCGTTACTGGTAACAGTAAGGTACTTTTCTGTGAACATGGTGATCAGATGTCATCTTTGGGGACGGTTCGTTAGGAGTAGGAAGAAAATCTTTAATGGCAGCCTATGTTGATTTGTACATCGTTTGAAAGGTATAGTAAAACTAAAAACAATGCCGCAAACTCGACTAATTCCTGCTTGTACAGCAGGAACTATCTCATTTTGGAGAATATTTTGATACTTGTTGGCATTTATATTTCCCTTCAAGTTTCCCCATAACGTATAACTTGTAACAATTTTCCCAGTTACGAATCACTTGTAACTTTCAGTTATTCGTAAGTACAATGTATTAAACATTTTTAAACTTTGAACAGCAATAACTTCCGACTGGACCAATCTTTGAAAAGCTGGTTTGCGTAATTTTTTCAGTTTAACTAGACCTTTAAAATGATATACAAATTAACACAGGCTGCCATGAAAGATTTTCTTCTTACTCCTAACGGGCCGTGCCCCAAAGATGACATGTGATCACCATGTACACATAAAAGTAGCTTACCATTACCAGTCACGGTATGCCAAATTTGGTTGTGATATCTCTCATTGTTTAACAGTTATAAAGTAGTCCTAAGACTTAATTGTCACCCTATTTATGAACTATCGTAATTAATGTTTGTCGTAAAGAAATGTTTGTCTTTTTTAAAATCTTTTAGAGACTATTTGACTCCAAAAGATAGTTATTTTACTGTTATAAACCTAATTGTCATTTATTGTAAATACCATTTAATTGTTGTTATAGTATTTTTAAGTTGGTACTTCTAATATTTCTTTAGAATATTATACTTATTTTACCACCCCATGTTTAAACCAGAAACTGAACGCCACTTCTCGGTTATTGCTACGTCAAAATATTGATAAGATATAGTATTTTTTTTAAAGGTAGTGTGTTCTATTTTTGTACCTATCAAAGGATATCATGAAAACTCGGATATCTTTTGCTGCACAATACTTCCTTCTCCTTTTATAAACTTCGTTTTGATACATGTAAAATAGCTTTGAGAGTTTCTTCCCATATTTCTGGGTATAAGACCAAGTGGGTTGCAACGGAGTAGGATTTGTGTTGTATATTTATCGGCCATATTTCCTCAATTGTTGTGGTAAATCATTCTTTAAATTCTAAGTTACAACATCTTAAGTAGGTATATTACAGTATCTAGATATAAACAATTTTATATCATCTTGTTAGATTGCTTGTCATGGTAAAACAAAACCTTAAATTCAAAATAGTTCCTTACAGGATATGCCTATATACTGTTATATATATATATATATATATATATATATATATATATATATATATATATATATATATATATATATATATATATATACTAAACACTGTTTTATATATATACTAAAAACTGTTATATACCAATACTAAAAAAATCATTGAATACAAATTTGTAAAGACATTATATTTTATAACAAAAAGTGTTCATGCTGTCTTATAGGAAAAAGTAGCAGTAATAATAAAATATTACACGCCTGTGATACTCTTATATTTAATGTGAATCTTTGTTTTATATGTTCATATTATTTATTTATTTAGCTTAAAAACAAATGTTGGCTTGATGCAACAAAATACTGGTCAGGGGGTTTTCTATCAAATTATAAACATTACAAATGTTTAATTTATAAAACTGTAAATATAAATTAAGTTATATACATTTCATTTTTAACTATAAACGTATGGTATTACCTAGGAATAAAATGTTAGTTGTCTTTTAAAAGAGAAACGTAATTATTTTTCACAAATTAATAAATTTCACAGCAATAAACAAATGAGATGATAAATTTAATACAACTTAAGGGTTATACATTTTATAAATAGCTCTATATGAATAAATAGACGAATATGAATTGGAGGAAATTTATATTACACTTATATAGTTGTAATCATCATCCTTGTAAGTTCGGAAACCTTAGATGTTTATTCATTCTTGTTTTTATACAGTAAACTTTACTCGAGAGGTTTCACTATCGATCAGACGATGTTCTTGTAAAATAAGCAAAATAAAATAAATAGCGAGTAATATTGATTACTTTACATCTGTATTTGAGCAACATTATTATCCTTTTTACAAAGGAAATTTGTACAACTTTTTTGAAAATAATTTTAAATAAGCTGTAATTAAAATGATTACTTTTTCTTAGTGTACATCACTTGATTAAAAAAACCTTATGAAATCGTAACAAATGTCCAAACTTAATGGCTAAAATGTTGTTTACCAACGAAAAAATATACTAAATTTAAAATATGTTCTAAAAATACACTTAAAATATTTTGGTATTTTCGTCATTGCCTCCATATTTTAGCCATTTCTTAAATATATTTTTCTTTTGAGATAACTCACAATGAACTACATGAAAGAATGAACCGGAATTGACAAAGTTACATTTTAATTTGAACATATAACACGTTAATTTGTACAACACATTAAGTTGTAGAACTAACTTTGGTTTGGATAACTACCTCTTCCAATCAAGCAGAACCGGGACTTGGGCTTCCACTTGGAGACTTGCTTTAGTGTGATGACATGAATAACAAGGTAGGTTCTAGACCAATGATCTATAGATCCGCTATCAAATATAACTACAAGTTGTCATGGTAAATATACTACATCACCCTATGTTTATGAGCACAGCTCACTCGACTTGAAACAATATTGGCCACACTAACACTAGGAAACAAGCGTATATCTAGCTATTCACAGCTAAGAATAGAATATACAAGTAGGAGAAAGCAGGCAATATCTGCATGTATATTAAAATTGCGACGCAATTAAAATCTCAGTTTATTAGTGCACCTAATTGTTTACTCTTAGAAAAAATACTATATTATCTAAAATAAAAACAATCAAATCAATAATTTCGTCTACCAATCTAGTTATATGATGTTACCCAACATCTAAAATATTTTCTGTTCCCGGTCACCATTACTATATGTTTAAGAGGGGTAGGATTCAACAGCTTATTTATAAATTATTAAAATAACATTTATATTTTTATAAAAAAAAAAAATAGTTAGGGCGACAAACGATGGTCCTTGTTAACTATTGTACTATAAATACACTATAGATTTTTCTGTAATTTTAACATTTACATAACAAGATTTATGGCTAGAATATCCCGTATCTTCCTGATTGTTTCCTTAAAAATACCTGAGTGCAAATGTGGGCACTATATAAACGAATTCATCTAACGTTGAATATAGTTTTTAGGAGTTCGAAACTGTGGAAGGGAAAAGATAAAATTATGAATGCCTTGTTGTTACTCATTATTACTGATTTCTTTATGTTATTTTATTAGAAAGTGAAAAGAGACGTACAAGCTAAGCAATAAGAAAAAAAGTGTTTCGTGTTTATTAATAATAATAAATATTACTGCCGATTAAATATTATTGTATGTGCTAACAATATGTATTTAGAAATATGATAAAATAATAAATAGTAAATGTTGTAATAAACCGTTCAATTAAAACTGTACAATAAAACGTTTTGAAACCATGTTACATAGTGTGTACTGATTTTAATCACTTCCAAATGTACTATTATTGTTGATTTTTTCCAAATAATGACATTTTGCTGAACTATTATTACATTGTCAAAGAAATATTATTCTTACAAGAATTTTTGTTGTACTTTATAAAATACAGTTACTACTTTAAGTAAGGTTGCTTACTGAGTAACTGAGTGTTAATAAACATTCAAACCGTCATAAAACTATATTCCTAATTCATTACACTTCTTTAATCAGCAATATTTGACTTATAACTATTTGTTGGTTGTTAACAGCTATCGTCAATTAGTGACATTAAATATTACCTTAGGATCTATACTAATTTACTTTGTAGGTTTTTTATTTTTATCTAATATACTACCTTGATTTTATTTACATTATGCATTCTAGTTGCAGTTAATAAAAATATTCTTGTTAGTTTACTGTAGTATGATAAATTATATATTAATGCCTTGAATTGGAATTGCCCTAAAAATAAATTTATACCAAGCAAGACCTGTCTTTAAATTTATGTTAAATCTATTTGGTAGCTAAAAGCCTAATAGTTCCAATAGTTTTTTTGTGATATAAATGTATTTAAACTGTATATTTTTGCCTTTAGATATTTTTAAATAATACTCACGTATAAAACCAACTAACCAATAATACATATTAGATTATCACACCATTGAAACTAAGATTGCCCGGTGAATCTTTCTTATCAAGACAGGAAAACAATAGGTTATAAAACAATTATAAAATTAGTAGTCCTTTATGATACAGATTAATACATTGTCAGTAAAAAATCTGAGAAAAATTAATAACTTGCGTGTGTAAAAAATAATAATAAGCTGCCCCATATATACCAGGGGGAGGAATGTATTGGTAGGTAATCAGAAACAACCGAGAACTGAGAGAATGCATTAAGGAGGCAAAAATAGTTTCAGAAGTGAAAGCCAGAAGATTTAGATAGAAAGAAGATAATATGTTAGACAAAACAAAATTCCACTTTAAAATAGTGATATCAGAAGGACGAGATTGAAGATTGAGACAAGAAAGATTGAGACGGGCGAACCAAGTGCAGATGGACATGAACAGGTTGGGATATGAAGAAAGACATCATGCAGTACAAACAGAGGAACTTAGCAGTCATATGTGAGGTAAACATTGAGACGGCGAACCAAGTGCAGATGGACATGAACAGGGTGGGATCTGAAGAAAGACATCATGCAGTACAAACAGAGGAACTTAGCAGTCATATGCGAGGTAAACATTGAGACGGCGAACCAAGTGCAGATGGACATGAACAGGGTGGGATCTGAAGAAAGACATTATGCAGTACAAACAGAGGAACTTAGCAGTCATATGTGAGGTAAACATTGAGACGGCCAACCAAGTGCAGATGGACATGAACAGGGTGGGATCTGAAGAAAGACATTATGCAGTGCAAACATAGGAACTTAGCAGTCATATGTGAGGTAAACATTGAGACGGGCGAACCAAGTGCAGATGGACATGAACAGGGTGGGATCTGAAGAAAGACATCATGCAGTGCAAACAGAGAAACTTAGCAGTCATATGTGAGGTAAACATTGAGACGGGCGAACCAAGTGCAGATGGACATGAACAGGGTGGGATCTGAAGAAAGACATCATGCAGTACAAACAGAGGAACTTAGCAGTCATATGTGAGGTAAACATTGAGACGGGCGAACCAAGTGCAGATGGACATGAACAGGGTGGGATCTGAAGAAAGACATCATGCAGTACAAACAGAGGAACTTAGCAGTCATATGTGAGGTAAACATTGAGAAGGGCGAACCAAGTGCAGATGGACATGAACAGGGTGGGATCTGAAGAAAGACATCATGCAGTACAAACAGAGGAACTTAGCAGTCATATGTGAGGTAAACATTGAGACGGGCGAACCAAGTGCAGATGGACATGAACAGGATGGGATCTGAAGAAAGACATCATGCAGTACAAACAGAGGAACTTAACAGTCATATGCGAGGTTTGGGTTTTAGTTTCCGTAAAGGTGAGGTAATGTTAATGTGGTGCAATCGGTTTTCGGTGAGTTAATTAATTTCCCACTTTTATAATCAAAATTAGTTAATTTATGGTCCCTTGAAACACGAAAAACCTTAGAACTTCTGGGCTTACGAAGTGGTGAATTAAGCTGATTTTAAATCAACTATAAGAGACAAGTTTTAAAATGAAAAACATCTGAATCCCTTCATTTGTGTGGAAAAAACGTATTTTTGTCTTATAGTTGTTTAAAATTCAGCGAAAAAGAATACAGGTCCCAATTATATTGTATTGGATCTTTAACAGGTGAAGAGTCATTCACCTAGAATTGCCATCCAAAAGGAACTAATTAGGCTAGTTTACCATACATTCCCCAACTGCAGTCCCACAGCAATTAGCACGTTAATATATTGTATTGGAACTTTAACATGTGGATTCTCATTCACCTAGAGTTGCCATCCCAAAGGAACTAATTAGGCTAGTTTATCATACATTCCCCAACTGCAGTCCCACAGCAATTAGCACGTTAATATATTGTATTGGATCTTTAACATGTGGATTGTCATTCACCTATAGTTGCCATCCCAAAGGAACTAATTAGGCTAGTTTACCACACATTCCTCAACTGCAGTCCCACAGCAATTAGCACGTTAATATATTGTATTGGATCTTTAACAGGTGGAGTGTCATTCACCTAGAGTTGCCATCCCAAAGGAACTAATTAGGCTAGTTTACCATACATTCCCCAACTGCAGTCCCACAGCAATTAGCGCGTTAATATATTCATATGTGCAACATTATTAGGACTTGTTGTGACTCTGGTTTCTCACCATATAAATATATGGACTACAATATTTATATACAATACATTTTTTGCCTATTAATTATATACAACTGGATATATTTTAAGTATTTTTTCTGATTTGAATATTTTATTGTCAATGTTGTTCTAAAATAAAATTGAATCAATTTATTGTTGAATTAATAATCATTGATATACTATGGCTTGAACTGAACAAATATTTGGAACTATTAATATCTAAATAAAACACGTTATGCTTATATAAAAAAACAGTTCTTTCGATATGGTACTGTTAACCTTTTTACCATGGTCAAATCATCAAAGGAAATATAATAAAGGGTACTAATGGAGATTATCTAAAAAAAACCTAAAAATACCATCTGCTGTAGGTTTTAATTTTTTAAAAAACCTTACTAAAATATACTTACAAAAAAGGTAGATTCAACTGTTTTCCCACTTAGCTGTAGGCTGCTTACTTATCCATACTTAATTTATTAACTGAGCAATATCTTAATAATAAGTATTAAAATAAATATCTGTATCAAGACCTATTAGTTAATAATGGTAAAAATACAATGAATAAGATAAGTGCATTAAATTATTACTTTTTATCTACTTGTAATAATCAATATTGTTGTATACAACCAAATACGTTATTACGAAATACACACTATTACATCAAAGACCATTTTTAAGAATCGTTTAAGTAAATGTCGTATTGAAAACACATATAAATACATCCAAGTTAGATTATAATAAATTATTTGTATGGATTATAATAGATACTAGAACTTTTTGTATAAGTGATGAATTGTTTTATAAATATATAAGACATTATTATTATTATTTTTATATTATCTTTGGCATAAAATATTGAAGGTAATGACACAAAATATTAACGATAATATTTCTTGTTACATTCCAAATATAATCTTTAGGTTTGTATTGTATTTTGATACAATGTAAGTATCACATTGTATCACAATATTTTTCATATTGTGATACAATGAAAAATATTTCATATTTCATATTCAAAAGAAATCTAGTATTTCACAGACACAAGCTGTCTATGAAATACTAGATTACTATAAGTTGTCAATAGAATTTCAAAAGAAGGCCTTATGGAAAAACAATCATTAAATCTATTATCTATGATACTCCAAAGACATCTTTAGGGGACATTTTGTAATGTGCTTATTCCATCTCCCTCTTTATTGATACATAATACCTCAAACATATCTGAATGACTTACTATAAATTGTACTGCGTTCTACATAATGAAAAACACAATAAAATAATATGTGTTTCACATTAACACTTAATATTTTGTCGTAGTTTACAAAATACTTATTCTAGGTTTTAATTTGTTTAGAATATTGGTAATATATAATTTCGATGTTAAACTACAGTCATATGTTTTACCAAGACATTTAGTGTATGTGACACTCTTCGATCTAATCTATTATTTATTGTAATAAATATACTATCCGAAATTGAATTTATGACACTAAAAGTTATGAAATGTACGGTTTCTTTAATGAATACAACTAGAAATAATTATAATCAAGTTTATTTGGCATAATCTTTGCTACTTATATCTACGTTTGTCCTTTTATGGTAAAAGTAAAATCGTCCGTTTATGTATATCTTACATACGAAAATTTTTTAGTGGTCACAGAATGTACTCTTTAAGAACTCCAATATTTTATCTAAATTAGGTGAATTTCAGTTCCACTTATCTTAACAATTTCAATCCTATATTTTCAATAGCAATTTATAAGAAATTGGAACGAAACTATGTTATGTGCGGCCCAGCCACTCATCTTACCGTAAAGGAAAATTTATAATTTCAACCCCCCAAAACAGCCCTTATTTATAAAAAAATTTAATATGTTTGTTTTTTTGGGATAGTCATGGTTAGATCTACCTTTAGTCAAAATTTCAAAATTGTCTTAGACTCCGAAGTGGGTAAACATTTAAGTAAGTGAGTGAATGATCTTAATCCAGCTTTATACAGAGTGACCATTCAAATCACTTTATATTCTAAAAATCAATAAAGGTAGATTTTCTAAGAAAATTATGGATTCAGGCAATAATAAAATCCTACAATTGTCAGATCCCTGAGTAGTAAAAAAATTAAAGAAAATAGTTGGGTTAAGTCTTATGACTTAACTTTCTGTATAACTTTCAGGTTATACTTATGACTTGAGTTTTCTTGTAAAACAGTGTAAACTGAAGAGCACTTCAAAATAAATGCATTATTTATTAACAGAACATTTTGTAACGAAATTGTATATATATGATCAGAAAATCAACATATTATATACTAAAAAAAAAAACAAAAAACGAAAAAAAAACAAAAACAAACACTATCCAGTATACTATTACAATCTCATTTTCGACTCAAATCTGACTTACATAATTATATTACTGAGTTATATACATTTCCTCAATGTATAGCTAACTTACTTTACTATAATTATTTCGTTGATCTTTTTATATACTTTACTATTCCCTTCAAAGAGGAGTATAGAAAGAGGGATTTCTAATCCAAGTTTCAAGAGGAGATCCACATTTTTAAGACGAATTCTTTCTAAATGTGCGAAATATTTTTGTAGCTGAATGTGAAAAATAATACATCCAGACATCAATCACTGCAGAAGGGTTAATCGAGTAAAGAGTACAGTGAGTACTTGATTGTAGAGGATGACGTATTCGGTGGCAGTGGTGATGTCATGACAAGCTATCTATACTCTGTAGTGTTAATAAAGTGGTGACAACTGATGGAGTGGACTAATGACAGCTGTCAGTCATTTTTGACTACAAAGAGTTATGAGATCACAGGATAACCTTATGGCCTCTCTATTTATAGACCACTATGGCAGTTATAAAAGTATGTATTTTATTGGCTAACCATACCTTTAAATGATATGCTACAATATTATAAGTCTTACTTGAAAATATTTAGCTATCCCCCTTTCCCCCGATTGAAAAAATTGTTAGTGGATGCCATTTACTTTATAGAGGTTCGATTTCAATGTATTTTCTTTCTATGCCAATCATGACCATTAAAATTATAAGTAAAAAGACTATGAGAGCTATTTAAAAATGTTGAGTCATACCCTACCCCCTTTCCTCTGAAGGTGCAATATTTAAAACGTATGATTATTAGTTTAGCATTTTTTTAGTTCTTAGTATTTTGTAACATTACTGCGAACAAATTTCACATATCTAAAACAACAAAAATTTTAAAAGGGTGATGTAAATTTCTTTTCAATCACCTTGTATATGTGGTTATTACATGACTTATCCATGTCGCACTAAGTACGACTCCTGTACGATACTGCTTGAAACGTCAACATAACTACAACAGAGAAGCATAACATAACTATAGAAGCCCTTACTGAAAATAATTACCATGTAACTATGGTGATTTATTATTTATATCTACCTAATGTTAAATTATATTCTAATAAAACGAAATTAGGTCAACTGATATTTAATAATATTATTAAAATACAATACAATAAAAAGATATGATTTTATAGTTAATAACAACTATTATTATAATACGTACTTTACAAAATGTTGGTATATAAACTTTATATATTTATTTAAGATTATAAATGAACAATCTTTACTAACTAATTTACATTTATCCGATTTTAAAGTATACATTGCAATGAAATAAAATAACCAAACATCATGTCATTTCAATTGAAATTCAGAGTAAATTACGTATGTCGTGAGGGTATTACACAAAATAATATGCAAGTTGAAACAATAAGTATAAATTATTTTATAATTGTTGAGAGATTTCTTTCCTGTTACATGAACCAAAAACCTTATTTATGTCATATTCAGATACTATTGTACAATAATTAGGATCTCCCATAGCAACAATTCAATTAAACATATATGTTTTCGAAAACATTATAAAAATCTAGTTACACTTTTTTTTAATTATGAGTTACATTATTCGTTAGGAGGTATAAAATCAATCGCATTAAGGGTTTGCTTGACTATTATGTATAAAATAGCTTGGAATTTTGTTGATAGTAACTAGTTTTTTTGTTTTTTTGTTTTTTTTACAATTTGAGCAGTACAATGAGCATATATTATATTAGCAAAGACTAAACATTTATAAACATTATTTAAAATATAGAAAAAAAACTAACTTACCAATGGGTTGCTTTTATTCATTTACTACGTAGGTAAATTTGGCAGCATTAACAAAAATTAAAATAAATATGTAAATGTTCAGAATAATAAAATATATAAAATATATTATTATATAGTAAAATTAAAAAAAAAAGGTTAGGTTCATATTTGGCTAATATTTAAATTAAATATTTTGTTTCCTTTTGTTTCCAATTGGTTTTGATTCGGAATTGGTCGGTTGACTGAAAATAAATGACCCGATATTAGTAACTCTACTTACATTCTTTTTAAAAGAACTCTTTTTGGAAATAAAACGTTTTTATTAAAAACTGTAGGTGAGAGCACCATACTATAAGAAAACAGTTTACCAATAATTATTGATTATTTTAAAAATACAATAAACAGTTTTTAATAGTATAGTTTTTAATTTTAGAGAGCCATCCATTATATAGAGTACAGGTTTTTCTTTAAATGTTAAACGGTTACACTATACTATGAGAATACAGTTTAACAACAATTATAGATCGTTTATTTATTTATTTATTCATAAGACGCCGATCGTCAAGATATGGGCGAATATGGATTTAGAATGAGTGTGATGAGTGTAGATGAGCGAATGTAGTCATTGTTACAAACTAAGGCCGACTATTCCTTAAAAATTGTCGTTAATTAATAGCCCAATGACAAATGAACAGCCGGTGATTATCAGCTGATCCTTCTCAAAATGTATTGACTCTGATTGGGATTGAACTGAGAACCTTTAGCACATGAAGCTGGGATTGAACCAACTACGCTACCGACCAATTAAAGTTTTATAATTACATTTGAAAGTTATTTATATCGGGTTGTTATATACCATGCTTGGGCCAACCAAATGTACATGCAAACTTACTATAAAAATAAATTATACAAGTTAGTAAAAAGTTTATTTACTTTTATAATTATAAAATCTTAATTAACACTGTAAATAATGTTGTGTACCAGTTTAAAAATCGTTTAGTTACAAACGTCTATTAGGTTGGCAGTTGCTATTAAATATACCAGGTACTAATGTATATTTACATCAATACACTAATTATTTTTTATCGTGTTAATTAAGTTATCCATACTGTCTTCTGTGAAATGGTTGTAAGAGCAGGTTGAACTCTTAAAATTATTGAAACCGAATCATTAATATATTTGATTGAGGAGGAATCAAGATAAGAAGAACAATATGAGGTTATTTACCATGCTAAACATATTTTATTATATGTTATCTAAAGATTTTATGTTATACCAAAAATATGTTTTAAATATATATGATTTTTAATTTAATATTTATACTTTAAGTGGAAAATACAAGTAGTTTCGTATTTAAATGAATGAACATTTATAATACTAACCTTTCATTTAAAGTAGCATTTAGATAGTTGCTAATTAAATTATGACAAAAACAATGCAAACATTTTATACCGTGGTTCCTGCACACGTATTTTACGCTCAAATGTTCATTCGTAATTTATGATAGCATAAGTTCCATACATATTATAATAAACCCATCAGAAGTATATAAAGTATAAGTATATAATTTTTATTTATAAATCATTTATACTAACTGCATCACCTCAATATCACGTATTACAATTTTGGTAGTTTATATATTGAATAATAACCGACCATTTTTTATGGGTTGACAAACGATGAAATGAAATTAATTCAGAGCAGATCGATCAAATGCTTCTGCAACAAGTACTGATTTGAGTGAAAAGTTAATTAGAAATAAAAATATAAAAAAATGTTCCAAATGTAGAGAAAAGTTAGACATGTTTAATTTTGTATCTGGTTATTTACTTTTAAGCTGTATATAGTATGTACAGAAATCCCACACTTGCTTAATAATTCATAAACAATGAGAGTTCTAACACTTCGTAGATAATTACTACAACTTAAAAACTAGTAATATAATTTGTTAAGCAATTACCAGTGTTATGCCATATAAGTGGTGGGATGGTAGAAAAAGAGAAGTTAGAGGAATATCCTGAAATAGAGCATATATCTAATAGTAGGTTGGGAGGACAAAGGGGCACGAATCCGATTCCAAAATGTTCCCTAATTTAAAAAGTCACTTTGGAAGATTTCAACTTTGTAAACATATAATAGACCCAAGGAAATCGTTATACACCCTGTACATGAATACGGCCGGCTAATCGTTGGAAATTGTTTTTTTTTTTGGCTTGGAACATGCACTTGAATATATAATTCTAAGCCCAATACAGCTTTACGAAAAAATAAAGGTTAAAACTTTGTAAATGAATATACATTTTTAAGTCTCTAAAAACCACCCACAGTTATTCATTAAAATCTTTCCTCATCGGTTGAGCATTATAGATTAGTATTAATCAACATCCGCTTTGGTGCTGTCCAGTTAACTGGTGTTTATAATGAGTTAAAGGTCAAACGGAATTTATAATTCCGTTTGACCTTTAAAACAGGTCAAATCTGCCTCTTGGAAACAGATGATTTTTATCAATATTAATGTTTTAATTCTGTTAACTCTATAAGTTAGATTAGTGTTTATCGAGTTCTGCCAGTTATTTAGCTATTTAATTGTATCGTTGGAATCATATTTTATTAAACAAGTTTGAAGCCAATGACCAAATTTTTTGTTTGTGTTCCTTCTATACATATAATGCACTGGATTCTATGTAAAATAATATAAATGTTATTTGCTGTTGTATTACACTTTTTAAATAATTATCTTTTTTAAAAAAAGTTGAGTAAATAAAGTAATCACTTTTGTTTATTATCCAACAGGTTTCAATTTTTAAAATTTATATCCAGTGTTGTGCATCTAACGATACTGTACAAATATAGTTTGTACTAATTAGTGAATCAATGAATAAAAAATATGATAAAGCAAAGGGGATAGTTTGTTTGAAATTATTTTATATTCTGAACATGATATTAAGGATATAATGCAAAAAGTACGAAATATATTATAAATACGACTATAAACTTTAGATTTGTTGCCAAAGTAAACAATTTTTTTTAATATTTTAAATGTTTAAGTAACGTTGAGATATAATAAAACTATGTGGTATAATGTTTAGCAAACTAAATCATAGGACTTTTAAAATAAATAGGACGGTGAGTGGATCGTCATCATTGTAAAAATACAAGTAATAATTATTGTAAAGAGCTTTACAATTTCAAAATATTTAGGAAAATAGTGGTGATGGTTATGTCGTGTTAAATTCTTGTATACACATTTTCAAATTTTAAAACACCGATATGCAATTACTTGGACAGTGGCCAACAGTACTTTTTACAGTATGAAGCTGAAACCAAATTTAAGCAGTACCATTATTATAAAATATAAAAGTGAAGTTACAAATTAAAAGATAGCAGTAAATACAACAATTCGGAAGAAGGAAATATTCAAATATAACAACCCAAAGCAATGAAGCAGATATATGACAGTGAGGAGTAACCATAACTAATAACAACAAATAAAAAACACAGAAAAGAAGGTCATTAATTATAAGTTTTAAAAATATAGTTAATAAAAATCAAATTTATAACAAAATTATATCACATATAACAAAGTTACCAACGACACCACGAATTCAAAAGTTGTAGGTAACAAAAGAGGAATAACAACAAACACAAATAATTTCAATCAAGGCCATAAATAAAAGTTGATGTTTGAAAAACATTCTTATATCGAAAAAATTACATTGCAGAAACAGGTCATCAGGCACTTTATGATTATTGATACGTTTTTATTACAAGCTTTTGATAAATAAAGACAAATGCAAGTTTATTCTCGTAACCTTATATTTATTAGAGCTATGGCAGTAATTGAAGAATGAAACATGCTCGTAGAACACACACACACACACACACACACACACACACACACATATATATATATGTGAATCTTACCAAATATTTAATAATAACAAAATATATTTAAACTTGATTTACAATAAGTAAGGTTAGTTGAAAGTACTTATATAAATGATAAATAAAAATATGTGTAATAAAAGGATATACGTATATTGAATCTTAAAATTAAATAAAAACAAATTAAACATTGTTCTGTCTCTTTAATCAGAAAATTTTATTTTATTTAGCAGTATAAATAAGAATCAAATTTGCTGGAACAACAGCCACCAATCCTCTGGCCAGACAAAAATGCCCCTGCCACACATGATAAATGGTTTCCACCCCACATGACGCGATTACATTCAGAATATTTCAATCACATTCCTAAATTTGAGTTATATATACTATTTTGAAGAATTACTTGTTGTTGGATTCCCACGTTAATAAAAAAAATTACACACATTGTATTTGCTTTGAGATTGCCTAAAGGACATATTACATTTATTTGACAACTTATATACTAATTATATTGCATTGCCAACAATATAATTAACAATTATACTCATTCAATAATTAATGTTATGATTTAATTTATTACTTAAGAGAGTTGAAGACTTTGTTGGATTTTTTAAAAAATGTTTAGTGCCTAAACTGTTATCAAGTTCATTACGACATTAATTAATTATTAAAAACAAGGCCGATTTTAAGTGTATATCAATTTTATAACTTTGTGTCTAATGGTTCAGTACACAATTGTGTGCTCTAGGGCTTTTTCATTTTATTTATTTCATTTATTTAATTTATTTTTATCGTATTTGGATTATGTGAAGAAAATACTCATATTTTGCGTTAATTAATTAATGATATTTTGTATATGCAGAAGGATCAAAATAAGGTAGTTTTTGAAATATAATCAGCTAGCAGTCTTATTAAAAGAAATTAAACATACTCAATTTCTTTTTAAATCAGATTAATTTCCACTTAAATAAATTAGTTTTGTATAAATTATAACGCAATTCAGTATATTGCTAACTGACATGATGATAACGAAGTAATCGTAAAGTAATTATAAAAAATAATATATAAATATATTTTTCTTTCTATAAATGGTAAAAATAAAAAGTAAATATCATAAATTGGATTAAACAGTTGACGCAAACTTTTTTCATTTTCATTTAGTTGATTTCATGTTACAATACAGATTACACATCCAATTACATTGTAACATATAAATAATATACAAATAAGGCTAACAGCAAATGGAAATTTATTTAAAAATAAATAAATAAATAAATAACTAATTACATTACCATGCAACAACAATTAATAAATAAATTCAAACTCTAATAATAAATTTAACAAACATGACAGCAAGCTATCTGGTGCTACAGAAGTTTTTACAAAGATTTAATATAAAGGAAATAAATAACACAACTACAAAAACATTTTTTAAAATTTTTTAAAAGAACTTATGATTAAAAACCAGTATTGGAAATTTGTTGTCTAACTTTGTCAGCGAAAGAGGTCAAGGTCAACGTCATTAAGTCGACATGATCAGGCAAGGCGTTGCACAGTCGCATCAACTTCTAACTCATACATACCTCATACCTCCAAGTCAAATATTTTGTTTGTATTTTATTGGATTATTGGATTACCTACGTAAATACATACCGTAGAAATTAATATATGAAGTCATATTGTGAAAATAATTAACATTAAAATAGTCTTTAACTTATTAGACCTTACTCAAACGGAAATACAATCTAAACTATTATTATTCTCATTTGCTTAAGATCGTATATCTTTTAAAGTTTACTGACGTTATTTGGTTGTTATTAAATTATAAATGTCTTTGTTTCAATAAAATAATTAACTCTCTAATATTTATAACGTTAATAATTCTGTACAATGTAGAGTGATGTAAATCGCGTTAAAAATGTGGTAAAGCCACAATGGCATAAACAATTTTTAAAACTTAATTACATTGATTGACATATTTGTGAAGCTTTAAGTTAAACGTAGTGTAGGTTTAATTGTCAGCTAACTGACAAGTCTGACATTCAGTTAACTTCCTTACACAACATCTGTACCTTGACTACCATCTGACATGGACACCCTAGACTTCTCTAGTAGTGTCCACACATCGATGTCAACCATTGAGCGGACGCCGTGTTGGTATTAAGAATACCGAGCATGGAACCTATCACCTACAATTCCCCAAACACTTTGTCCCCAAGTAGCTGGGTTACAGCATTGCGGCACCAGTGCCGATTATAAATATGCTATGTGTATTTGTCAATTATAATATATGACAGAAACAATAAGCAAATTAAAAAAACAGCCTCTATACCTGAACAAACCAGATTATCATTTGTTTATATATTGGTCATGAAACAATATAATTTCCAGCAAAATATTAACGCTACCATGTTTAAAGTCTCGTTGAAAACAACAAAGCTTTAAAGGTAAAGCTATGAGGTAATCACCAATCCACCCCTGCTTCATCAGTATCATTCAGAGATATAATTGGATACCCTTTGTGCCTGGATTATCTCATTATAAGTTTAGGAACGCGTTGAGTTTCATGTCCTAAAGCAAATAACTATATTAACATATTTTGTCGTATAGGTATATAGGTTACATTTCAACTCATAAACTAAATATGGCAATATATAAGAACAATACATTCAATTATTGTTAATAAATAACAGACAATTGAAATTTACCATAAAGCAAATTATAAAAATGGAGTTATAAATACTTTTTTTTATTTACACGTTAAGAAGACCAACTTATTTTTAAATATTTTAAAATATTTCTTAATTCAAAATTTAACTGTAGCCTAAATGAAGTTGTTGAATAATACTAAAGGCTTGTAGTTAATAAAGATATCTGTTGACAGACTAAAGCGAAAATCCTAAATTGTTTAGCTTTTAATTTACTTTCCGTCATATATCTTTGTAACTATCCAAGGGGAATTTAATTGTTTTAATGTCAATAGATGATTTTTACGAATGACATTTATTTACTATTAAAAATTTTTGAAACCACGCAGGACATTTGTTATAACACCCACACTTATGTTAAGTATATATGCTTTAACATTTCATGTCGTATTTGTAATTGAATAAGTGTACTTTGAAGATTGTATAAGAGGAGCGAGCTTACTTAATAGGATTACACCTGAAATACTCTTTAAGCCTACTTAGGAATAATTAGGAATTAGGTCTGTGGCTTGAATTCTGGGAACATTAGCTTTTACATCTCTCAGTGAGAGTCTTTATATAAATTATGTCGGTTTTAAAGAATTTTACTTATATGGCCTTTAATAGTTTTAGTACAAGAATAGATTCATAAAATATCAGTGGAAATATATTTTTTCATGTAAAGTAGCGTGTAAAAACAGTAATAATACGAGGAAGATAACAATTCTATTTAGTAGCCTCCTTACTTAGAAGTAATTCATTAGATTAAGGATTTTTTCCTGTGTAAAAAAGAATGAATAACGTAAAGTACATATTTAGTACAATGCACTTATTTCAAGTAAGTTACTTACTGAAAAATATTTTATATTTATATTCATATAAATTTATATAAATCTTGTATATTAAGCTATCATTTTTCAAGTTCACTAACATCATAGACATCACCTGATATAAAGTAAATTCAAAATTATTAAAGAATACAACATATTATCTTAGACTGAAATAGGAAAACAACCTACACCATCTATATTAAAATAAAATATTTAAGTTAAAATAAATAGCCATAGAATTTAGCTAAAAATTTTACTATGTTTATTTGTATACCTAATGTTTAAGTACAGCTTATAAAACACCTTTATTATCTAAAAATATTGACTTATTTTTAGTTCATAACTGTTGAGCCTTCCAACTCTACGTTTCCCCTTGTGTTTTTTAAAATTAGTTTTAATTGGGCCAAAATATACTATTGCACAATTATAACTAAAATTTTACTGAATTCAAAACTTCACTTATTTTCTTTCTTTATGTTGTGTTTTGGTTATTATCATATTTTTAACGCATTTAATTAAGATTAAATTAGTTGGTACTTTTTTTATATGTTTATTTAAATATTTGATTGTTTACGTTTATACAATCTTGCCTAGTACTATTTTTATGAATTAAAATAGTACTTTTATGGTATTAATTTTAGAGGTTTTCAATGATTAATTTTTAACGTAAAAAACTTGTTTTGTGCATTTTTTCCCGACAAAGGTGTTTTATGAAGTCTGTGAACTTAGTCTTTGTTCAGAAAATACCTTCTACAGTAGAACATGAAGCACGCCAGTGACTAAACAGCTGCCATTTTATTGAAACAATTTTTTTAATTTAATTGAAACAGGTGTAAAAATGGAGCTTTACTTTTTAAAATTTGAATTTAAAACGAAAATTCGTTTTACATTTTATAAAGCAAAGTTAAAATTTCTATAATTTATTACATATATAAATTATGTATGTTAGAATAGAGCTTATAAATAAATAAATTTGATAGTTGAATTTTGAATCTCACCTTCCCATAAAAAATAATAAATATCAATTTTCTCATGTTTATATATTTAGGGAAGGAATATATAAACATGAGATATTTCCTATTTAGGTTAGGTTAGGTTAGGGAAGGAATACATACAATTGTGAATATATTTACCTGGAACAGATCAATTACCAACAATATATATGATCTATCATTTATTTAAAACAACATAATCGCGCATAACTCTGTCTATGAATAGAGTGTCTCTACAGATATTTCCTACATAATAGCACAGTAAAATCAAAACAATAAAAAGAAAAAGACTGTATATAAAACAAAATATTATATAATTTCAACGTAACCTCTATATATATAGATAATAGCATAAAGTAGTATCCAATTCCTAAAATCATGTATAAGTTTTAACTTAATATTATATTGATATCGTATAGCTTATACTTTGTATAGTAAATATCAATAATAATAAAAATTAATACAATAATGAAAATATTAAAATAAAATATAAAAAATAATTTATTAGTCTTGCATGAAACAACACAACATTGTCTGTTGGACTATGTTGAGTCGTTTTCGCACGGATTTTGTAAGATTACAACTATTGGAATGTAAATAAGGATTCGTAAAAGATCAGTCATACGATTGCCGAGATGAAATTCAAACCATGGATCACATAGTTAATCAGTGCTCATTGTGTTCTTCCCAGACGGGAGTAGCTGGTCACCATTCAAGTGCAGCATTTTTATGAAACCTGGATTTGGCTCTGTGACGGAAAATCTTTATTGAAAATCTAAAACAAAAGTACTTTTCACTTCAGATTGTATTTTATTTAGATATTGTCCTTAGTGTATTTTAAAAATATTATTAGTTTGTAATCTGGCTTTTGAAGACGTATGATATACATATACGATTTATAAGGAAGTTCTAATAAGGCAAGAACAAAAGAAAAAAGTCATCAAATTATATTTCAGTATAGTTTTTCTTACACACCTTATTATTAAATTTAATTAAACGATTCAGAAGTATCGGTATACAAATACTTCCATTAAATAAATTGCATAGTAAAATGTATATATATATATATATACTATGCAATATATTTAATGGAAGTATTTACATAACGATAACTCTGAAAACATACGGTGTCAAGGTCCTAAGCCTCTCCCGAAAGTTCCAAGACAGATCGGGGATCTGTGTTATTTACTCAGGGAAAGAGTTTTTCCTTGTACGTATAAAGGTGACTACTCTCACTTCTTTGTCTTAAGCTATCTTCTGAGAGTTAAGTTTGGTTGCTTTAACAATAATTACATGTGAATGGGTTAGATGAATCATTGTGGGCTATTAACTCACTGTTAATGAATCACTGCGGGCTATTAACTCACTGTTAATGAATCATTGTGGGCTATTAACTCACTTTTAATGAATCATTGTGGGCTATTAACTCACTGTTAATGAATCATTGTGGGCTATTAACTCACTGTTAATGAATCATTGTGGGCTATTAACTCACTGTTAATGAATCATTGTGGGCTATTAACTCACTGTTAATGAATCATTGTGGGCTATTAACTCACTGTTAATGAATCATTGTGGGCTATTAACTCACTGTTAATGAATCATTGTGGGCTATTAACTCACTGTTAATTTACGTACTATTAGTTAACGAGTCCAAAAGGACCTCATTTTGAATAGTTCAGGAACAAAATTATATTTGTTTAATCATGGTCCTATAAATTCATGATTAAACAACGATATAATTTTTTATATGAACTATACATTAAAGATGTATATAACCATGATTAAACAAATATATAATTTTGTATATGAACAATATGTGCTTATGTATTATCATTTGTAATACGACTTTTACAACAAGATTGCATACATGAGCTTAGCACATAATATCTAAATTGAAATTGCATACTAATACATATTAATTTGAATAAAAAATATTAATATCATTGTATGTTTGAGTATTAAAAAGATATAAGCATGTTTTATCAAATATATTTATATTTTTACCGTCTCATTGAAATATGTTTTACATTACAATACACAATACAATTATTACGAGTATCGATATTTCTAAATGTGTCCATGTATGTAGAAATTAAAACGTCACTCCGTTGCCAAAAGCATTCCGTTATATTGAAGCTAAAAAAGTATCATAATCATTTTTATTGTTATAAGAACAAAATGTCATTGACAAAATCATAACTGTTGCAGAAACTGCCACGTCATATTTTTTAGCTTAAGTCAATAACTAAAATAGACTATAAAATAGATATATTAATAACATTTATAACAATAAACCGCATTAATATACAAACATCACTGGTAGTCACATGCGTTTCAATAAAATTATACTAGATACTAGAATAAAATTTTTTCTACATCAAAACACTCCTGAAGCGTGTAAGGATTAGCCAATCATAAAACTTATCGCTTAAGTCCCTGATTGAATGGATCTTAATTAATATATTTAACTTATTGTACAATTTAATTGAAAGTACACTATAGTTTTGAGACGTTTTTGTTAGTCTGTGCTTCCCTACGATTGCTAAATCCCTCCCTCTCTCTCTCTCTCTCTCTCTCTCTCTCTCTCTCTCTCTCTCTCTCTCTCTCTCTCTCTCTCTCTCTCTCTCTCTCTCTCTCTCTCTCTCTCTCTCTCTCTCTCTCTCTCTCTCTCTCTCTCTCTCTCTCTCTCTCTCTCTCTCTCTCTCTCTCTCTCTCTCTCTTGTGTTTGTTTGTGTAAATTATTATGAAATTATAGGTTCTGCGGATTCTTCAAAATATAATCAATTAATTCATATATGTACAAATTAACTACAGTAGGGATTTTTAAGTTAATGAAGTATGGCTTACAGTGTTCATTTGAATTTATATTTTAAATAATTCTAATAGTTTTCTTTTATAAGACTAAATCCTCTTGGATTCTACTACAGTTTCCCTCACAGTAATAATCCATATTTTATTATAGAATGAAAATATGCGAAATAACTTCATTTGACATAATAGTCAGGCACAATATGCACAAGACGACTTAATTGGTAAACTCTTCTTGAAAGCCTGTTTGTTAAATAGTCAATATGTGGACCCCAGCTCAGCTTGCTCTCTAGGAAAATACCCAGAAATTTCACTGAATCAGCAAGCTCATAATTAAATATAACGTTAGATGTTGGACACAAAGAGAATAGAATTTTGTCTTTATTTAGTTGTAGACCATTAGCAAATTTGAAGCTTCTGCTAAGGTTCTTTCGGAGAGTTCTTTAAGTTTGGCAATGTCAGAATGAGGGTTGAGGAATGCTGTGTCGTTCACATAAAGCAAAGATTTTGCAGTCTTTATTGATTCGGGTAAAGATAATTTATATAAAGAAGAAACAAGAGGGGACCTAGTACTGAGCCCTGGGGAACACCCCACACAACATATACTTCTTTCGACCATTGATTGTAGGAAAAAACTTTTTGTTTACGATTGTTCAAATAAGATTTTAAAAAATTCAAAGGAACTCTTATAAATGGGTATGGGTATCAAATAAATGTTTATGTGTTATTTATTATTTTAATTGTATATTTTAAACTTATAATATACACAATAATTATTTTATAGGTTAATCTACATTACGGTTCAAATTAAAATGAAAAGAAAATACAATAAAATAGGCAACATCAATAACAAATTAAATTAATACAACATAAGTGCAAAAAAGTATGTAATACTGTATCTTATTCCATTAATTAAACATATAAATATATTAAAAACAATTTAAAGATCCATCAATCCGTAATTTATTACTAAGAAGGCGATAGTGGAAATACAGGCCAATATGAGGAGTGAATGAGTGCAATGAATGAATTTGAATTAGCGTAGTCATTATTACTAACTGACTTCCACCCAAAATGGACACCTCATACGTATCTAGTAGTGTCCATATTGATGGCAACCATTGAACGGATCCCATGTCAGTATTAAGAGGATCGATCATATAACCTATCGCCCACAATCTCACAAACACTTTGTCCCTAAGTAGCTGGTTTACAGTACAGTGCCACAAGTCTCGACTTAATGAGTAAGTTACTCAGCGGAGCAACAATATGGTCAATAAGAAAAGAATACAAAAGAGGGTTTAGTAGAAAAAAAGCTTTGAAAGAGGATGGAAGATGTAGGATGGGAAAATAATGTGACTGATGATGCAGTATTGAGAAGAGTTGGAGAGTAGAGGCAAACAGTTAAAGAAATAAGGAGAATAAAGGGAATTTAGCAAGGACATACGTGAGAAATAAATGATTATGACAGGCAGTCATTGAATGAATGGCGGAGAGATGAAGGTGAGTAGTAGGAACAATATACCAATTAATGGATGATATAAAAATGGAAAAGAATATTGTGACTCAAAGGGGTGGCACAAGACCGAGGTGCGTGGAAAGGTATTTAATTAAAAATTCCAAAAATTCCTTATCCATATAATGTAACACCTTGACGCATTTGTCACCAGAAAATGTAGATTCTAGTAACGACACCGACCGCTTAAACCAGTTCTAACCTTACATAACTATCCTGAAAGTTATCCACTATATGATGTTTGGTAATATATGAAATCATTTTTAAAATGGTATTTTTATGGGACATTTTTTTAAAACTAAACGAGATTGTTTGTACACATAGATTTTTTCTAAATCTTAATTTAAAGTGAAAGATGCATTAGCATCAAAATCAGATCCCTTGAAAGAGACTACTATTTACTAATAATTCAATTTAACAGCCCTGAATGCTCCATTGAAGTTGCTTAGGATTCATGATTTTTTCTGTTTTACTTATCTAACTTCTAAATGTCAAGGAATAACTATAAAATTATTATTTTTACTTCTATAATTAAAGATCTAAGTGGTCTAAACTTACATTGAACATTACAAAAAAATATTGAAGTTATATTTTTAAAACCTTATATGGTATACGTATTATTCCACGAAGAACACAATTATTTACAAAACACATATAGTTTGAAAGTTGTTAACCCTTGTTAATTAATATATAATAAAAATATATTTGGTATTTTATGCAAAATAAAATTATATATTATTTTTAAAAATTATTAATACATGTACTTCCAACATCACATGATTAACCAGGACATATTCACTAAATGTATTTTTAAATATTATAAAGTTAAATATTCATCCCAACTATTTAATTATGTGCAATAATATACTATTTTTTCAATAACTATACATTAAATGGACGTGTTAATTTCTTAAGACTGAGTACATAGTAGGCAGGCTAAATTAAAAAAAAAATAAAGAGTTGTTTTTAAAGTGTAGTCTCAACGTTTTTAGAATGGTAAAATAGAGTTAAATTTTAAGAAGAGATCATTTAATTCCACGGAAAAGGTTTTTTTTCAAAGAGGATATAAAGTTTTTGAAAATAGTTTTTCTCAAATCTTTATTTAGAAATTTTACTCGTTTTGCTTTTTTCATTTAAAACGAATTTTTAATTGGTTTCGTGAGAAAATAACGCTATCACGCATTGAAATCCTCTCTACAAACCACTCACAGCACGGTAATTTACGGAAGACAATCCTCCTAAGTAAATATTCCTTTCCTCAAAAACCTGCTGAATCACGTAAAAATCGGTCCAAAATTTAGGATTCTAAAAACACGTTTTAAGTGTCACGAGAATTTCACAACGTCACCAAGTTCAGGACTTACGAATAGAAAAGCTTTCATTCAGAAAAATAACCCTAAAGTAGGAAGAAAGGAGATTGGCGAGTTAATGGAGTCTGAATGCTTCATAATATATTTATGAGTTCTATCTGAATGAGGTTGTAATTTGGTGTGGCTGCCAAAAACCTAGTACCTTTACATTGACGATTGCTATACATTATTTAATGTCGTTGCAATTAATGTTGATTTGGTGTATAAAATAATCATACTTTAAATAAAGCCTGACCACTTGGCCAAAGTATATGGTAATTACTTTTTGTCGATAATATTTTAGTGTTTAAATTAATCGCGTAGTCGTCACTAACCGCAATAAACCCCGTAAGTAGAGTTTCAATAGTATCTCGAGAAATAATTGTAATTTACAATACAATTAAATTCAATAATCAAATTCATATTCAGTGTTAAAAATACGTCAAATTAAAAAACATATATAAAAATCATATAAATGTTATGGAATAGTTCCGAAATTACTGAAAGTTATGAAATGTAGGCTTTCTCTAAAAGTTATGTATTAAAACGTAATTCCGACAGAACAATAAGCACCTTTCGCTAAAGTATAGCTGATTCTCGACCCATTTAACAAAAGTGTTTTTGTTAAGGTGATTAGAAACTGCATCGATCCCTTATTTGAGTCTGTATAGTTAAAATGTAATACCTGTGCTCTTTAATTTGAAACAGAATACTAAAATGCCAAAAGCCTTAAGGCCGATCTACACGCACACATTTACTTGTGCACATACGTGCGCAAACCTGATGTGCGCAAATAAATGTGCGCGTGTAGACTGCAGATTTGGGTGAATCTCAGCAGTGCTCACGTGTGTGCGATAAGATGTGAGGTTTGATCAAAATCCATTCAATTTATGCCACGACCGCACACAATTTGGTGCATTTGGAAGCTCATCTCGACATGTGCTCACATGTACGCACAGTTCTCGGCAAATTTAGCGCTACAGTCTTGGTTAGAAATTCGTTGCTAGTACTTGTAGCTATGTCAGGCTTTAGACAAAGGGAATTTACAGTAATTTAACTTTACAGGCGTTTCCGGTGTTTGTTGCGAATTGAGTAAAAGGAATACAGTAATAGTGAAAAGAAAAATTTAGCTTTTGCAGCGTTAGTGAATAAGTTTAAAGAGGTCGATGAGGCGGCTACTAGAGACACGTTCAAAAGGAAAATAAAAACAACGAGGACTGTTTACAGGTAGGAAGTGCACAAAGTCAAGAAGTCATTACAGTTAGGGATCGGGGAGGAAGACTTGTACAAACCCACCTTTTGGTATTTTGACAAATATGTGTCTAAACATGTGAGATTAGAACTGTCCGTGTGGACAGTTTTGGGGTTTACACATTTATTTGCGCACATCAGGTTTGCGCACATATGTGCGCAAGTAAATGTGAGCGTGTAGACCGGCCTTTAGTTAGATAGGAAAGAATGCGTAGTAACACTATCACCTTACAAATTTCAAAAGGAATATAAATTGCTTTATGATTAACCTAGCCTTAATTTTGCGACTAGTAGAGGTAAACAGTTACTTGCAACATGTTTTTGTTTCATATTACGAATAATACTGGACCCATCATACAAACTTTTATCGATTTTAACTTCATCTCATTTTCTTGTGTAAAAAACACCATATTTGATAGCTCATCATGTCTTAACTGTAAAACGGCTATTGACCTTTTTTTAATCATCAATGCTTTATGATACAAAAATCAAATTAAAAATTTAAAATCATGTAACGATGTTCCATTAAATATCGTTGTGTTAGGGTTAGAATATTCAGCAGACGAAATCGTTCTGTATATATTTAGTGTAAGATTTTACTTTCTAAATAAAACTATAAAAACGTGAATTTTTTTTATTTCATACAACAATACATCCATAAACCCAAATACATTGAAGCAAACGTTGTAATAATTTTAACCCTTTACTGGATTATCATTTCACCGAACCAGCCAGTCTACACATTATTACAAAAACTAATAAACAAGCACTACATATTTACAAGTTACAAGGCCCAAGAACTCAAAAAATGTTTTATAAATATACAATAAATAGTTTATACATTAATTTAAAGTTATTAGATAACAGATATAATAAATATGTAACATATAATAACTAATATAAAATATATAGTTAACAAATATAAAATAAAAAGTTAACAGCTATTCAATAAATAGGTTATAAAAATAACAGGTAATAACTTATAAACATAATTCAAATAAATTGACAGAACACATTTAAAAATGAGAATAATGGGTTTGTATTGCTGGATTAAAAATAAAAATAAAAGCTTTATTTCATAATAAATCAATAACTTGTTCCATTTTTATATAAAGTTTGTTTTCAGGTAAATTTTTGGCACTTTCATTTAAACACATTAATATAATCAAATAAAATATATAATTTTCCTCCACCCGAAACCTGAAAGCATCAGGTTAAAAATTATCTTCATTCGGAGCAAAGGATATATATTAAGGATAATAAATGTAAATATAAAAGTGTAATATATAATGGTGTTATGTGAAGGTCTCTATTTACGAAGGCATGTTAGAAAAAAAAAGTTTTTAAATAATTACTATTAGTTTTACAATTGTCAACTGATAAAAATGATAAACTCTTGCGAATAGAATATTTACAATTTATGTTATTTAAAAACTTACTTCAGCAAACAGTGTTATCCACCAGTCTAAAAAAAAATACAACAAAATAAAAAACTGTTTAAATGTGCGGTCAGTATTTGAAAAATGTCAATAGATTCACAATTAATACAATACTAATTTTATTATACTGTACCTAGAGTATAACCCAATAATTGAAATACTATTAAAGATGATAACGCGTTTTAGTAAAACACTGACTTCCATATTTATATGTACTATGACGTAATAGTAAACAAACATAAAGGTTAGCCTTTAATGTATGCAGACTATAACCACTTAGGGGATTCTAGTGATATTTAAGCACCTAATTGTTAGGAAGAGTGCATGTCAGTTATAACAGCTATAAAATGAGAAATAACATACAATGGAACCATTTGTCATTCAGATGTCAGAGTCAAATTCCGCTTGTGAAATGTCAATACCTACGAAGAGTGCACATCAATACAATGTCACTTGTAACATCTATAAAACGAGAAAGGACACATTTGCTATTCAGCTGACAGTTTCAAGTTCCGCTTGTGAAATGCCAATAACTTCTAGTTACGAAGAGAGCATATCAGTACATGTCAATTGTATCTTCTTCTATAAAACGAGAAAGGACATACAATGGAACCATTTGTCATTCAGCTGTCAGAGTCAAATTCCGCTTGTGAAATGTCAATACCTACGAAGAGTGCATATCAATACAATGTCAGTTGTAACATCTATAAAACGAGAAAGGACACATTTGCTATTCAGCCGTCAGTGTCAAGTTTCGCTTGTGAAATGCCAATAACTTCTAGTTACGAAGAGAGCATATCAGTACATGTCAATTGTATCTTCTATAAAACGAGAAAGGACATACAATGGAACCATTTGTCATTCAGCTGTCAGAGTCAAATTCCGCTTGTGAAATGTCAATACCTACGAATAGTGCACATCAATACAATGTCACTTGTAACATCTATAAAACGAGAAAGGACACATTTGCTATTCAGCCGTCAGTGTCAAGTTTCGCTTGTGAAATGCCAATAACTTCTAGTTACGAAGAGAGCATATCAGTACATGTCAATTGTATCTTCTATAAAACGAGAAAGGACATACAATGGAACCATTTGTCATTCAGCTGTCAGTGTCAAATTCCGTTTGTGAAATGTCAATACCTACGAAGAGTGCATATCAATACAATGTCAGTTGTAACATCTATAAAACGAGAAAGGACACATTTGCTATTCAGCCGTCAGTGTCAAGTTTCGCTTGTGAAATGCCAATACCTACTAGTTACGAAGAGAGCATATCAGTACATGTCAATTGTATCTTCTATAAAACGAGAAAGGACATACAATGGAACCATTTGTCATTCAGCTGTCAGTGTCAAATTCCGCTTGTGAAATGCCAATAACTTCTAGTTACGAAGAGAGCATATCAGTACATGTCAATTGTATCTTCTATAAAACGGGAAAGGACATACAATGGAACCATTTGTCATTCAGCTGTCAGTGTCAAATTCCGCTTGTGAAATGCCAATAACTTCTAGTTACGAAGAGAGCATATCAGTACATGTCAATTGTTTCCT
>JAQJVL010002169.1:0-87500 GCA_035578905.1 Stictocephala bisonia
ACTAAATCTTTATTATAACAAATTATTACTGCTGTTTGATTCCTAAGAAAAAAAATATTGGTTAATTGAATAATCACACCGGGATGCGGAAGTTTTAACATTTGTTGAACGTGGGTTTACTAAAATAATTATGCCTTTTCTATTATTTTAATATTCTTGAAAACTATGCACTCAAATGTATGCCGATTGCGGATTTTATTCACACATTACAGATCAATATGACACTGCTCGGTTCACCCAAATACACTCCCTATGGAAATTTCCAAATAATTCAAACTCCTATTTGTTATTTAATCAGCCGACTTTCAGTTCAATACATGATTGATTAACTACAGATACGTAAATCACTAGATACATTTAACGTTCGAACAAGGCCTGTATTAATCCTAAAATTGATAGAGGAATTAAATTCATAAAACACTCTTAATATCTACGTGGTACGGTAAAACACTCTTAATATCTACGTGGTACGGTAAAACAGTCTTAATATCTACGTGGTACGGTAAAACACTCCGAATATCTACGTGGTACGGTAAAACACTCTTAATATCTACGTGGTACGGTAAAACACTCTTAATATCTACGTGGTACGGTAAAACACTCTTAATATCTACGTGGTACGGTAAAACACTCCGAATATCTACGTGGTACGGTAAAACACTCTTAATATCTACGTGGTACGGTAAAACACTCTTAATATCTACGTGGTACGGTAAAACACTCCGAATATCTACGTGGTACGGTAAAACACTCCGAATATCTACGTGGTACGGTAAAACACTCCGAATATCTACGTGGTACGGTAAAACACTCCGAATATCTACGTGGTACGGTAAAACACTCTTAATATCTACGTGGTACGGTAAAACACTCTTAATATCTACGTGGTACGGTAAAACACTCTTAATATCTACGTGGTACGGTAAAACACTCTTAATATCTACGTGGTACGGTAAAACACTCTTAATATCTACGTGGTACGGTAAAACACTCTTAATATCTACGTGGTACGGTAAAAACACTCTTAATATTACTTTGGTACGGTAAAACACTCTTAATATCTACGTGGTACGGTAAAACACTCTTAATCTACGTGGTCCGGACCTACGGGTACGGTAAAACACTCTTAATATCTACGTGGTACTGGTAAAACACTCTTAATATCTACGTGGTACGGTAAAACACTCTAATATCTACGTGGTACGGTAAAACACTCTTAATATCTACGTGGTACGGTAAAACACTCTTAATATCTACGTTGGTACGGTATAAACACTCTTAATATCTACGTGGATACGGTAAAACACTCTTAATATCTACGTGGTACGGTAAAACACTCTTAATATCTACGTGGTACGGTAAAACACTCTTAATATCTACGTGGTACGGTAAAACACTCTTAATATCTACGTGGTACGGTAAAACACTCTTAATATCTACGTGGTACGGTAAAACACTCTAATATCTACGTGGTATCGGTAAAACACTCTAATATCTACGTGGTACGGTAAAACACTCTTAATATCTACGTGGTACGGTAAAAACACGCTTAATATCTACGTGGTACGGTAAAACACTCTTAATATCTACGTGGTACGGTAAAACACTCTTAATATCTACGTGGTACGGTAAAACACTCTTAATATCTACGTGGTACGGTAAAACACTCTTAATTTCATTAATTACTTCATCTGAATTAATTACAAAATGTTGATTTTACCACTTTAGCAGAATTAACATGTTTGTTACACTGCTTGGTCATATTTTGTGACATTATAACAATATACGCGTGCAAGAAATATAGAAAACGTCAATAAAGTGTAATTTCTGAGTTAAAAAATTATTTATAGAAACTGGAAGTTACTAATTTTTCACACTAACCCCTGTACAGATTTTCACACCTCCTCTCATTACCGGCCTCCTTAGCTCAGTGGCAGAGCACTGGTCTCGTAAACCAGGGGTCGTGAGTTCAAACCTCACAGGAGGCAAATATATGTTTTTGCTCGGTTATTTTTTATTACAATTTTTATAGTTATCAAGTTGTTTGGCATGAGCCTCATATTTATTATATCATGTGTTTATTGTTCTCAAATTAAATTTCAAGAAACTAGTGCGTACTGGCATTAGTTCCATTAATGATTTGAATTAAATTCCGTTGATATGTACAGACGCTTGGCAATGCCAGTCCATCTGCATATAATTAAAAAAATCGTGTTTTTATTACATGCATAATTTTTCTGATTGCTAAATGCATAAAATCTGTAAGAGTAAGGCCTAACAAAATAACACTACAATCTTAATATGAACTGAATGAAAAATAAGAAAAATGTGTTCTTTATTAAAAACTAATTTTAAATTCAAATATTGATTTATTGCATTACAGTTCCTTCAAGTATTTTCTTTTGCGCAACTTATTTTGGCTTATTATTATACAGAAACAAAATCCAGTTCACTTTAAACTTTTCAAGAAATGTTAAGGTGGCAATTTCCCAAACTACCAATCCACCGCTGGGAAGTCGATAGTCCTATATTATAATAGACATACAATCTTATCGTCAACATACTAAAACATGCTTTTCTGTTTCAACTGTACGGTTCGTGTTTATTATTATAGTAAGTTATAGTGAACACTGCATAGTTATTAAAGGTTCAACTAGTGGGCCATCAGTTGATATTATGAGTTTTTAGTGTGAAATTGTTAAGATATTCATTTAAAGTTTCACATATTTAACAGTAAAACAATTTTAAAAACACTCAATGTTTTACATAAATCAACTTATGGTCCACTATAGCAGTTCTTTAGAAATACATTGACATTTAAAGTATTACGATACGATCATTATTACGGACCGAATCGTTGAAACGGAACCCCATGTTATCGAGGAGCGAAACGGCCTCCTGACATGTTTTTCAACACCTAATATATATATATATAATTCTTCAAGCCCGTTTCTTACTGGATATATAATTTAATGTTATAAGTAAATAATTGTAAACTCTGAAGATGTAACTTTGTTACCGAAAGGCCTAACGAAATAAAAAACAGTATTTACTGGAGTGATTGTTTCATCTTATAACATTAAACCTAATATATACTTTGAAGATTGGACAAAATATTAATTACATAAACACTGAAGATTCTGAATAAATCCAACAGATTTTATTTCCTAAGACTTTAAAGGATCGCTTTGAAATGACATATACAGTACTTGAAAGATTATTCTTCAGCTGAAATCAACTTTCGGCCAAGAAAAATTCATTAATGAAAAAATAAATAAATAAATAGTAATAATAATCAAGAATATAAAAAAACAGTATAGTTCTACGTCTTGTAGAGAGAGAACAAGAGCGATTTTATAGAAAGATTACTGTCGCTATGAAATTATTGCATCATCAACTTGGGACAACATAATGAACATATCTCCCTCCTCCAAGGGGAGGACATAAGGGGCTTTTCTGGTTTCCTAATCTCCTTCGCAACACCGTTGCTGACGAAAGAGCGGTTTTTGTAAACGTGCACTGTTACGCCACCGTCAGAAGGGCCGAGACGACAACCCTTGCAGCTGGCTGGGAACAGCTGTGACCTTGCGACATCAGCTGTACACCCCTCCCACACCAACAATGCTACTGCGAAGGAGACGTAACACTCGCCTGGCAAGGAGGAAGAAGACAAAACAAATACGTCCAGGAAGTTTAGTTCACTCCCCTTGGGCCTGCTGACGACATAGCACCATAGAGAAAAAAACAGAGCGAGCTTTCTTATGGCCGCAGCGAACGCCATTCATTCATCTACAGTAATTACTACGTTTGTCCTTGAGGTTTTGGGGAAATAAGGGGGGGACTGACAAGGTATTAGCCCTGCCACCCACAAGATAAACTGGAAAAATAACTACTCGACACACATTCTCCATATTATTAGATGCGACATCCGAGTCTTTCTTCTCTGTGGAAGAGTGCCTTGGATAATCGCCAGTAATCAAAGCGTACAGGTCCTGCTTTGAGCTAATATACTTTGTCCCCACAGACCAGAAGTACACTGTATGTGTCTCTGGTCGTTAGTTCTCCGGTTTGCCATGGGAATGGCAGGGTCGGCATCTTTTCAGTCCCTCTCTTATTCTCCCCACAGACCAGAAGTACACTGTATGTGTCTCTGGTCGTTAATTCTCCGGTTTGCCATTGGAATGGCAGGGCCAGCATCTTTTCAGTCCCTCTCTTATTCTCCCCACAGACCAGAAGTGCACTGTATGTGTCCTGGTAGTTAGTTCTCCGGTTTGCCATTGGAATGGCAGGGTGGGGCTTTCTTTTCGTCCCTCTCTTATTCCCCCAAACGACCAGAAGTGCACTGTATGTGCTTTTGGTCGTTAGTTCTCGGTTTCCCTTGGAATGGCAGGGCCAGCATCTTTTCAGTCCCTCCTTTTTTCCCCCCCACAAAACCGAATTTGACTGAAAGGTGTCCTGGTAGTTAGTTCCCTTTCCGGGTTTTGGGGGCCTTTTTGGGGGGGAATGGCAGGGTCGGCATCTTTTCAGTCCCTCCCCTTTTTCCCCCCAAATCCCAGAATTTACCGGGTATGTTTTTTTCGGGTTTGTTAGTTCCCCGGTTTTGCCTTTGGTGGAAAGGGGGTCGGCATCTTTTCAGTCCCTCTTTTTATTCTCCCCAGACCAAAAGTGCACTGTATGTATCTCTGGAAAGTTATTTCCCCGGGTTTTGTTGGAATGGCAGGGCCGGCATCTTTTCAGTCCCTTTCCTTATTCTCCCCACAGACCAGAAGTGCATGTATGTGTCTCTGGGTCTTTTAGTTCTCCGGTTTGCCTTTGGGAATGGCAGGGTGGGGCATCTTTTTCAGTCCCTCTTTTATTCTCCCCACAGACCAAAAGGGGCACTGTATGTGTCTCGGGTGGGTTAGTTCTCTGGTTTGCCAGGGGAAATTGGCAGGGCCGGCTTTTTTCAGTCCCTCTCTTATTCTTCCCCACAGCCAGAAGTTACTGTTTGTGTCTTGGTGTTAGTTCCCCGGTTTTGCCATGGGAATGGCAGGGTCGGATCTTTTCAGTCCCTCTTTTTTTCCCCCCAAAAGGGGACAGAATGCACTGTATTTTTGGTTTTCTGGTTTTTTTTAGTTCTCCGGTTTGCCAAGGGGAATTGGCAGGATGGGCATCTTTTCATTTCCCTCTCTTTTTCCCTCACCACGGGCCCGGGAAGTCCCACTTTTTTATGTTTTGGGGGGGTTTTGTAAACGTTTCCCCTTTAAAGGAGGCGTTACTTTTAATTACTTTGCTTAATCTTTTTAAATTTTAAATTATTAAAATAAATTAAGTTTTCTTTGAATTTTTTTTATGAAAATCTTTTTTCCCTCAGGGTTTTAAAAACGGGAATTCGGTGGGGAAAACTTTGTATAATGAAACAAAAATTACTTTAAAAAAAATTTTAATTTATTTTACATTATTAAAAAATTTCATTACGTTACTAAATTTAGTTTTTGCATTACAAAAAATTAAATTTAAAATATATTAAAAAGGGAAAAATCAAAAAACCAATATTTTTTAAAAAGTTGAAAATTGATTTTTTAGATTAAAAACTTAAATTATCAGAAAAACTTAGCTGAGTGTCCTCGTGGCCCTTGAAGTTCAACCGCGGGGTTTTTAATGGGACGTATCGTGTTTTTAATACACATATTTTAATCTGATTTTAAAAATCGTAAAGAAATATTTGTTTATCTTTTTTAAAAAAATGATTTTACAAAACAAAACTCCCTTTGAATTTTAATAAATTCATCGAAAAAAAAATTTACATGCCCGAAATCGCGGGAGGGTCGATGGATGATGACACCCCTTCACGTTCTATGATTGACTTTGAAGGGGGTGAGAAACGTCTCTTCACCGTTAAAGTCGGTTTCCCCGCCTTTTTTCTTTTGGGTACGGGGACTTTTGGACCCTTTGGGTTTATCCGCTGTAGCTGTTTTGGGACAGCTGCTGGGGCCCCAAAGGGCAAATTTGGAATGATATGCCCCGTTCTAAATTGGTTGTTTCAGAACTCTTTAAATCTGAGTTCTTCTACTGCACACCCGGGCCACTTGTGCCCTGGGGGGGGTTTTAAATGGAAAATAACTAACTGACAAGTTGATGCTTTTTATCACGCTCCTCGTCGTGATTTTGGGGATTTGTTTAGTCTTAGATTTTCCCCAGGTTTTGAAAACTTCTTGGAAATTCGTCCCCCCCAATCCCTGTGTTGAAAAAAGGGGTTTTTGTTTACAGGATTTATTGCTGGAGCCTCTCGTCTGTCCCACAGTTTTTTTTCCACATGAAAATTCTCTTTTTTGTTTTAAAAAAATCCTCCATTTTTTTTAAATTTAAAATTTATATTTTTTTTCTTTTATAAAAAGTAATTTTTAAATTTTTTAAATTTAAATTTTGCTATAAATTTTGGGTTTGGGACCCTTTTTACAGTCCCCCCGTTTTTTTGCGATGTGTGAGTAACGCGAGTCAAAAAATTTGATTTAAACACGATTCCCCAAAATTTGGCATTTGTTTCTCAGATAAGTTTTAGTTTTACATCAAAAAATTAATCTAGTAAAAAAAAAAGGTCTTTTTAATTTTATTCTATAATTAAATATCAGTTTAAAACATATTCTATGGCAATAAATTATTTCCCCTTTATCAACATTTAAGAACCCATTTTTTATAAAAATAAGTCCTTTTAAAAATCTTTTAATAAAATTTTAATAAATTTACAATTCAATAAATCAAAAAAATTACCCAATTAAAAAATTTATTTCTTTTTGTGATTTAAGAATTAAAAAAAATTCATTACTTCCTACACAGTCATCAAAAAAAAAACCCTTTAATTTTCAAAAAAGTTAAAAATTTATCAAACTTTTAAATCCAAAAAAATTTCAAAATTTTTTAAACTAACAATTCAAAAAAATTTATAAATAAAAAGGGTTTTAACAATTATTTCTTTATACAAAATTGTTCATAAAAATTTATATATTTTTAATTATTACAAGTTATCAATAAAAAAAATTCCATCAGTCTTGGATTAAAATTTATCAAACAAAATTTTTATCATTACTTACTAAAAATTCATCATCAAAAAATTTAAATAAATTTTTAAGTTCTATACAAGTTTTTAAATCAAAATTAACTAACCCATTAAATTTTGATTTCCTCTTAGTTAGTAAATGATTATTTTCCCATGGAAAATTATTTCATTTCCCGTAAAAATTAAAAAATTAAAAATTTTAAGATCAATACTTTCATCAAAAAATTATACAAGTTCTTATTTAAATTCAATGACTCATTCCAAAATTATGAAATCATCCACCAAAAAAATTTAAGTCATTTATAAAATCAACAAAATTTAAGTTACAATTTTAGGTTACACTTAAAAATTTAAATTTAATTAAAAATTATTTCCCCGGTTTTTATTTTTCCAATCATCATTAAAATAACAGGGATTTCATTACAATAAAAAATTTTAAATTTATTTCTTTTAATTTTTTAAATGAATCTCATTTTTTTTTTTTTAATTTAATTTAATCCTTCCTATATTAATTTGTCAATCATTTTTCAGTCCCGGGTCATATATTTCAAATATATTCTAAACTCTTTTAACCTTTTTTTAAAATTTTAATTTTCAAAATTTCAACCCTTTAATCCTTTCCTTTAAATGAAAAATACCCCATAATAAAACCCCTTTAAAACCATCTTTTAGATACTTAACCCCGTTATCAACCCTTTAAACCATTTTAAATTTCCCTAAATCTTGTTTCATCCCTTTTAACCCGGTTTTTTAATTACTGTTTTCCATAATAAACCCCTTAAACCCTTTTTTTTTAATGCGGAAACCTGTTTTCAACCCAAATTTCCCTTTTTTAATTTTCCTATATCTTTTTTCTTTCCTTTAAACCCCTTCTTTGATTGCTAAAATCCTGTTTCTTTCCCCTTTTTCCGTTTTTAACTTCCAAGAAACCTATTATAAATCCATTTACCCTTCTTTGTTTTACTATCCCCTATTTCACCCCTTTAAAAACCTTTTGAAATACTTAAAATCTTGTTTATTTTTTTTAAACCTTTTTTTAATTACTTAAATCTTTTACCCAACTTTTTAAAACCTTTTTAAAACTTTACAAATAAATTCTCGTCTTTCCCCAATTCATCACTTTTCAAATACATTCTAAAAACCATTACACAATTTTTTAAAAACATTCTTCAAAAAAATCATCAATCTTAAAAAAAATCTTTATATTTGTAAAGGGAAATTTCATTATTAAATTAAACAATTTTTTTCATTTTTACAAAAATTTTTTTAAATTCATTACATATTTCATTAGTTCTTTAGATTTAAATGGTCTTCAAAAACATTTTACATGTTGTTGTTTCATTAGGAAAATGATAAATTTTTTTAGAAGTATATTTCTTTAGTTATTAATTTAAATTTCATTTAAACTAATAATCAAAATCAATGATTTATCAAATCCTATATCAATATAAGTACTTTTGGGGGGAATTTATGTTTTACTGTTTAAAAAATTTAAAACCCCATTACTTTAAAGGCTGTCTTTGATGAAAGTTTTTCGGGATTATTAGTCATTTTTAAATTAATCATAGAAATTTTAAAATCTTTTTTTAAAAAAGTTTAATTATTATTTATATATTATTAAAGGAATAAAATAAAAATTGTAAAATAAATTTGCAATTGTTATTTTTTCCCTTTATCATTTTTTCATTTTTTTGTATTAGTCAAAATTTTTTTATTTTATTATTAAATGAGTTCAATTTATTTGTTTAATTAAAAAACTATATTTAAAAATTTAAAATAAACAGGTTTTTGGGTTTAAAATTATTTTTAAAAAATTTTTTTTTTAAAAAATTTTTCATGAACTTGAAACATTTTTTAATATTTTCAAATAGATTGTCTTGTCTTTTGGTTTTAAATATTGAGCCTTTACTAGTAGTATATAAAGCAGTCACTTTTTTATTAAAAAAATGTCATTTCTTATTAGAATATTGAAAAAGTTTATTTGGGAAAAAATTTTTTTAAATGTTTTTCACTCCTGTTTTTTTTTAAGTTTCAAATTTTTGGGAACACTAAAATTTAAAAGTTCAGTGAATATCTGATTCACAAGTTATGGGTCTGAGAGACTAAAAAACAGCAAAAAAAAAAATTTTTTGTTTATGTCCAACGGGTTTTGATGCACTAGTTGTTTTTTCTCGAGCATGTCCCGTTTTTCCTAGGTTAGGGGAGTGTTGTAGACCCGGGTGTCAATGGATGAGTCATCACCCCCTTTTTGGTTTTTGGGGGGGGCGTTCCGGGGACTGATAGCCCCCACCGCGTCAGGGGGTCTCTGCATGGTACACCGTTGTCCTCCGCCCCCTCTCTGCGACACCACTGGCACTCATGTCCTTTTCTTTTGTCCATGTTTCACAAAATGTTCTGGTTGTCATGATTTTTTATTGGTCAAAAATCATTTTCCCTGATTGTCTTTTCATTTTGGGGGTAAATTTACCTTTTGTTTTTAAAAAAAATACATATAACTAAATTTTAAAAATTAAAGGGGACTGTTAATTATAGAAATAGCCTTTTTTTTAATTGAAATCAGAAATTTAAATTAAAAGTAAAAAATTGTTTACAAATTTTAAACATACTCCCTTTTTTAAATCTTTCTTTCATATTGTTTTTTTTATTTGGGTATCCCATACATATTATTTTGTATACAAAACTTTAATTATTTATACATCTAAAAATTTTTGCTTTGAAATATTTCAAATTGATTTTAGCACTTTTTAGTTATCTTTTAATTAAGTTTAAAAATTTTTCAAATAACTCTTTTATTGGTTGTTAAATTATTGTTTTTTTAAAAATAAATTTAATTTTACTTTTATTTTTCATTCATATCAAGTTATTTTTTATTTTTATTATTGCATCATTGACACTTTAAAATTTTTACAAAAAATTTTATCATCAAACATTGCAATTATTTTCATCATAAAATTTTTTACAATCACATGTTTATCATTTTTAAATTCATTTACTTCCCCTTTATTTTTTATAAAAATTTAACTAATCTATGGGTGTCGAAAATTTTTTTGGGGTAAATGGGAAATTTGCCTTGCTACAGATAACTGAAAGCTTTTAGTTTTTAGACGCTTTTGTAAAGGTTAACCCACCTAAAAACAAAAAAACACTGTGCCATTGTGTGTTTAAATTAGAGTCCCTTTGGCGTTAAAAAAATTTAAAATTTTGGGAAATCGACTATTTTTGAAATTATGGTCGAATCGTACTGCTTTTAAACCCAATGGCTTTTTTCCCTCAAAAAAATTCTTATGATGATTAAACTCTTTAAACATCTTTTAATACCCATATAAAAGGGTAATACTTGAGTTATTTCAACATCAACAAAAACCACAATTTTGCATTAAAAAAATTTTTAAATAAAAAAATCCCCTTTACATCTTAGAAAAAATTAGGTATCATCTCATCTTGTTCAATATCAGGATTTCATTATTTGATTATTTTCAATAAAACCCACAAGCAAATTATTAAAATAAAAACCTTTAAAAAATTTCCCCTTTTCATTACATTATTTTAAATCCCATCCGGGGAATCATATCATTTGTTGTCGGAGTAGTTTTCATTAAAAACAAAACAATTTGAAAATTTCAAAGTTTTTTTAAAAAGCTTGATGCTTTTTCGTCTAACATACGGGCCCATTCTACAAAAGTTGTATTCAAAGTATGGACAAAAACCCAAGTTATATTAACAGGGTTTTTAAAAACAATCTCCCAAAATCAGCTTGAAATCACTTTCAATCTCCTATTATCATTTTTTTTATATTAATTTAGTCATTTCTTTAAATTTTTGAAAAGTTACAAAAAACACAGTTTGAAAAAGGGAAAATTCTCCTTTCATTATTTTAACAGCGTTTTACACAATGTGTGTATTTGGATTATATTCAAGTCAACATACAAGAGTTTTTAAAAAAAAAGTGTTACATTATACTTTATTTACTTCTCATGTTTTAATATTTCCTTGAGTCATATCACATTTTTTTTTAAAATCTTTTTATCATAAACTTGACAAGTAAATAGAACATTTTTTTTGGATTAACCGTTATCCCTAAAAAAGTTTTACAAGATGGGGCCAAATCTCCCTATTTAAATTTTATGTAAAACCTAGTCTTTGCTTTTATTTGGTTCATATTTTATTTATGTTTTTTACTTTGGGTTATGTAAAACAATTTTTTTGTAAATTTTCCATATTCTTTTTGTTTTAAAAATTTTAATTCATGTTATTTTTAAAAAATTTAATTCAATATAAATATTCATGGTTTGGGAAAAAACGAGCTATTTTAAAAAAATTTCCCCCAAAACTATCTTATTCTCACCTAACGATCTTTTTTATTATTATTTGTTTTATTCATTTAACAATTTATTACCCAAAGTTTCATTTAAATCATTTAATATTTTCATTTTCACTAACCACTCTCGGGTTTATTATTATTTTTCAAAAATTTTTTAAAATTTGGGCCCTTTCCATATATTTATTTTTATGGCATCTAGGGAATTTCTTTTTTTCTTTTAATAGTTACTTTTTGTTAATTATTTTTATTTGTCATCTTAGTTTAAAATAAATTTTCCCTTTTAATTTCAATGTTATTTTTTAAATTTCCTTTTAAATTAAAAATTTCCCCCTTACTGGCAATATTTTAATTTTCAACTGGCCTTTTATTTGTTTATTTTTAAAGGGACATTTTTTAAAAACATTCTTCTTTTTAAAATACCCATCTCTACATTTTTTTTATTTTTTTTTCATAAAAACCCCCCCCTATCTTTAAAGGTTTATTTTGGGTTTCAATAACTATTTATTTTTTATTTTTTCTAAGTTTTTTTTAGTAAAACAGCTGGTTTTTTGTTTATTTTTTCTGGAAAATTGAAAGTTATCCGAGAAAACTGGTTTAAATTGTTTTTTTTTTATATTTAAAGTTTGAAAAGCATGGATATTATAGTATCTAAATCACATGTTTACAAAGTCCTCCATGTTTTCATAAATTTTTAACCCCCCCTCATTTATTTTCAACTTCTCTCTTTTTGTTTGGGCCCCAAAATTTTTAAATTTATAATCTCCATCTCAAACTTGAAGAAATCTTTTAAAGCTCCTCAATTCCTACTTTGATCATTTTTAGTTTTTTTTTTCTTGACATTTGAAGTCATCTACAAATTTTTAAAAATTTTAAAATTTTTAACCAAAAAAAAAGGGTTGTTTGGGGGTTTTTTTTTTTTTTTTAAATTTTTTTTTTCCATTTTATTATCTAACACTGTTTTTAGTTTCCCCTTTTGGGTTTTTTCTATTTAAATTTATTTATTTTAGGCCTATGATTTTGTTATTTGTTCATAGCCTTTTTCCTTAGTGTTGCATTTGTTTCCCCAAAGTGTTCATCTAGTCGTACTAACAAAGTTTTACATTTTTTTTTGGGTTTTTTATTGAAAAAGTTGTTTTTAGTACCCCCTTTATTCTATCATCAACTTCTTTTTGTTTTATTTTTTTTTCCATTAGATTCATTGTTCAGACCTATACATCACTATTTCTTCTTTTATAAAAAACCCCTTTTTTTTCATCTAACCTTACATTTATTTCATCGGTTTTAGAGTTTATTTTATTGGTTATTTTTTCCCAGCAAATCTAACCTCCCATTAGTATCCCCTTTGTTTAAGGGTTATGCCCTTTGCCTCTTTCATTTTAGCATTTATTTTAAACCAAAAACTTAACATTAATCGCTCCAGCTTGGTATTAATGTAAATTATTTACTCCAAACCGCAACTCTATTTTTTTTGGACAATAGGCTGCCCTTTACCCTTTTTTTTTTTGGATAGGTTTTTGGGCCAAATCTTTGTTCACTATTTTCATACACCACATTAACCCCCTTTATTTCACAACTTTTTTTTTCCCTATTTTTATTTTCTTTGATTTTATTGTTTATAATTTTTATCTTCAAAACCCTTATTTTTTCTTTCTTTTATATCTCCTCTAAATTTATCTTTTTTTTTTTTTTTAAGTTTAGTTTTTTGGTTAAGTTTATTTCTTTAAAGTTTTGTCTCTAAGTTGTCTTTTTGGGTGTTCATACTTTCTTTTTATTTTAGTCATGTTAGTTTTCATATCATTGATTTTAAGTCTCAAAATATTTTTTTTTTTGGGGGAAAAATTATTTTTAAAAACCAGAAAAATATCCCCAATTTTAATTACTTGGGGCCAATTTTTTTGTGTAAATTCCCCCTACTTGGTTATCCCCTTAATTTTCCCTTCCCCATTTTTTCGGTTTTATTTTTTTTAAAAATTAAATTTCCCGGGAAAAAACACTCAGAAAGGTTTAATTAAAACCCTCAAAAATCCAACTCTGAGTTCGGTTTATTTCAACCCCCAGCCATTATTAAAAATTTATAATTTAATAAATTCAAAATTTATTACTCTACACAGTTTTTCTTTTACTCAAATGAATATTAAATTTTAAGTTAAACAAAAATATTTTTTTTTTATTTTTTCTTTTATTTTTAAAATTTATTTTAAATCAAATGTAAAATTGATTAAACTAAATAAAATTACATGAATTCACATTCTTTACAAATTTTTTATTGTCAATTTTTGTTGACAAATTATTATAATTCTTTTTTTTTAAATATTTTTTGAATAGTTTTTAAAATTTATTTCTTATTTTTTTACGTCGTCTCACTTTCGGTGCGCGCCATTCTGTAACGTATTTCCCTTTCTTTTACATTATTTATTTTATTTTTTTTAATTTATTGTTTTAAATTAAAATAAAATTTTCAATAAATAAAAAATTCTTTAATTCATTTTTTTTTTTGTCCCCCGTTATTGGGTGGGGCCCAATTTTATAATTTTTTCCCTTTTTAAAGAGGTTTTTTGTTTTTATTAAAATTTATTTATTTAATTTAATGAAAAGGGCATTAATTTAAAAATTTTTGCCATGATTGCTTTTTAAATTGATTTCAGGGGTCGATTACGGGTAATTCGGTGAGGAAAACGTATTGTATAATGAAACAAAATTTTCTTTACAAAATTTTTTTATTTTCATTATTCAAAATCATTACGTTATCAATTTGTTTTTGCATTACAAATAAAAATTCAAATTTTAATATATTAAAAAAAAACAAACAGAAAAAATATTTTTTAAAAGTTGTAATTTTATTTCTAGATTATAACTTAAATTATTTAGTAAAAATTTTGCTGAGTGTCCTTCGTGGTTTGAAAAATTTAACCGCGTGGTTTAATAGACTGTTTTCGGTTCTTAATTTCACTATTTTTAAACCTTTATATTAAAAAGTTTAAAACACTATTTGTTTATCTTTATTAAAAAAAGATTTTTACAAAACAAAAAATACCCTTTTAATTTTTAAAAAAAATTCATGAAAAAAAAAATTTTTCATGCCCTAAATCGCGGGATGTCGGGTGGATGATGACAAACCTTCACGTTCTATGATTGACTTTGAATGGGGGGGGAGAAAAGTCTTTTCACCGTTTTAAGTCGGTTTCCCCCCTTTTTTTTTTTTGGGTACGCGACTTTGGGCCCTTTGGGGTTTTATCACGTGTAGCTGTGTTGCAGCTTTCTGCGGCCTTTCGGGCAAAATTTGGAATGATATGTCCCGTTCTGATTTTGGGTTTGTTTCAGAAAAACGTCCTCTGAGTTCTTCTACTGACATCAGCCATTGTGACCTGGAGGGGATTTAATGGGGAAAAAAAACTAACTGGGCAAGTTTGATGCTTGTTTTCCGCTCCTACGTTTGGACTTGTGACTGTTTAGTCTTAGATATTCCCATGTGTTTTGTACTTCTTGGAATTTTGTCCCACCCATCCTGTGTTTTAACAAAGGGGGTTTTTTTAAAGTGAATTTTTTGCTGGAGGCCCCTCGTCTGTCCCACAGTTATTTCCACTTTACAATTCCTTTAAAATGATTTTAAAACTCCTCCATTTATTTTTAAATTTAAAAATATTTCTTTTTTTTAAAAATAGTAATCTTTTTAAATTTTTTAATTAATTTGCCTATCAAATTTTGGTTTTTTGGCCGGGTTTCACTGGTGTTTTGTTCTCCGGTTTGCCCCTGGGGAAAGGCAGGGTCGGCATCTTTTCAGTCCCTTCTTATTTTCCCCCCCAGCCAGAATGAAATGTATGTGGGCTCTGGTCGGTTTGTTCTCCGGGTTTTCTGGGAATGGCAGTTTTCGGCATCTTTTCAGTCCCTCTCTTTTTCTCCCCACAGACCAGAAATGGGACTGTATGTGTCTTTTGGGCGTTTTGTTCTCCCGGGTTTTCCATGGGAATGGCTTTGGGGCGGGGATCTTTTCAGTCCCTCTCTTATTCTCCCCCCAGGGCCAGAAGTGCACTGAAAGGGTCTTCCCGGTCGTTAGTTCTTCCCGGGGGGGCCCTTTTGGGAAAGGCAGGGTCGGCCCTCTTTTCAGTCCCTCTTTTTATTCTCCCACAGCCAGAAGTGCATGTATGTGTTCTGGGAGTTGGGTTTTTCCGGTTTGCAATGGGAATGGCAGGGGGCGGATCTTTTCGTCCCTCTTTATTTTCCCCACAGACCAGAAGTGCACTGTATGTGTCTTGGTAGTTAGTTCTCCGGTTTGAAAAGGGGGGAAAGGGAGGGCGGCATTTTTTCCGTCCTCTCTATTCTCCCCCCAGACCAGAAGTGACTGTATGTATCTTGGTAGTTACTTCTCCGGTTTTTCCCTTGGAAAAGGCAGGGCCCGGGGTCTTTTCAGTCCCTCTCTAAATTTTCCCCCCCCAGAAAAACCCCAAAATGCACTGTATGTGTCTCTGGTGTTAGTTCTCCGGTTTGCCATGGGGAAAGGGGAGGGTCGGCATCTTTTCGTCCCTCCCCCCCTTTTTTCCCCCACAGGAAACCCGAAGTGTTTTATGTGTTTTTGGTAGTTAAATTCTCCCGGTTTTTCCTGGGGAAAGGCAGGGCCGGGATCTTTTTTGTCCCTTCTTAAATTTCCCCACAGACCAGAAGTTCACTTTTTATGTGTCTTTTTGGTAAATTGTTCTCCCGGGTTTGCCATGGGAATGGCAGGGGTCGGCCCTCTTTTCAGTTTCCCCCTCTTATTCCCCCCAGACCGAATGCACTGTTTTGTGTCTCTGGTTTGTTAGTTTTCCCGGGTTTTCCATGGGTTTTGGGGAGGATCGGCTTTTTTTCAGTTCCTCTTTTTATTCTCACCACAGGGCCAGAAAATTTCACTGTATGTGTCCCCTGGTCGTTTTGTTCTTTCCCTTTTTCCATGGGAAAGGCAGGGTCGGCTCTTTTTAGTCCCTCTCTTATTTTCCCCACAGACCCGAATGCACTGTATGTGTCTCTGGTGTTAGTTCTCCGGTTTTGCCATGGGAATGGCGTGTCGGCCCTCTTTTCAGTCCCCCCTTTTTTCCCCCCCACGACCGAAGTTTCCCCTTTATGTGTCTTGGTCGTTAGTTCTTCCCGGGTTTTCCATGGGAATGGAAAGGGGCGGCATCTTTTCAGTCCCTCTCTTATTTTTCCCACAGACCGAAGTTTCACTGTTTTTTGTCTCTGGGCGTTAGTTCTCCGGTTTTTCAAAGGGGGAAAGGAGGGGGCGGAAACTTTTCAGTCCCTCCCCTTTTTCTCCCACAGGGCCCGAAATGCACCCGTATGGTCTCGGGAGTTAGTTCTCGGTTTGCAATGGGGAAAAGGGAGGGTCGGCATTTTTTTCGGGCCCTTCTTATTTTCCCCCCCAGACCGAAGTGCCCCTGTATGTGTCTCTGGTAGTTAGTTCTCCGGGGTTTGGGCCCTTTTGGGAAAGGCAGGGTCGGCCCTTTTTTTCAGTCCCTCTCTTATTCTCCCCCAAAACCAGAAAATGCACTGTATGTTTTTCTTGGGAGTTGTTTTCCGGGGTTTTCAATGGGAAGGCAGGGTTCCCGGGATTTTTCAGTCCCCCTTTTATTTCCCCACAGGGCCAGGGGAAATGCCTGTTTTGTGTCTCTGGTAGTTAGTTCTCCGGGTTTTCAATGGGAAAAGGCAGGGGCGGCATCTTTTCCAGTCCCTCTCTTATTTTCCCCCCAGGACCAGAAGTGACTGTTGTGGGCTCTGGTAGTTAGTTCTCCGGTTTGCCATTGGAATGGCAGGGTCGGCATCTTTTTTAGTCCCTCTTTATTTTCCCCAAACTTCATCCTAAAAGTGCTAATTTTACTATTTTTTTTTTTTAAATGGACATAATTTTTGGTAAACTAAATTAAAAATGTAACCCGAAAACATTCGCTGTGGGGCCCCCAAAGGGAAACGACCCCTGTTTTTAATTTTTCTCTATGAAAACAGCCTTTCTTGATCTTTGCCAAACCCCCCGCCCATATTTCGTACTGTAATATCAACCCCTCCGGCCCCCCATTTCACGTACCGTGGTATTTACCCAAACCCCCCCCCATACCCCGTACATTTTTTTTTGACCCACCCCCCCGCCCATACCCCGTACCCGTGGTATCGACCCACCCACCGCCCCTTTCACGTACAGTGGGATTGACCCAACCCCCCGCCCATACAGTACGTGGTATCGACCCCCCCACCCCCCCCCTTTCCGTACAGTGGTATTTCCCACCCGCCCGCCATACCCCTCAGTGGTTTTTGACCCACCCGCCCCCCCCCCCATACCCCGTTCAGTGGTATGAAACCCCCACGCCCCCATTTCCGTAAAGTTGGTATTGACCACCCACCCGCCCCCTACACGTACAGTGGTATCGGGCCCCCCACCCGCCCATTTCACGTACAGTGGTATTGACCCACCCCGCCCGCCCATTTCCCCGTACAGGGGGATCGACCCCCCCCCACCCCCCCATACAGTCAGTGGTTTTGACCCACCGCCCGCCCCTTTCACGTACCCGTGGTTTTCGACCCCCCGCCCGCCCCCTACACGTACATGGGTTTTTTACGTCCACCCCCATAGTCTCTTTTAAATTAAAAATCCCTTTTTTTTTGCATTATTTTTATTTTGTATTGATTGTACTGATAATTTTTTAAATGGACCCTTTTTGACAAGTTAATATTCAGCTGGGGACGTATAAAAAAAAAATTTTTTTCAGTAATTTAAAAATATTGTTACAGGGAAATTATTTTCTTATCATTGTAAAATTTGTAAAATAATGCCCAAAATAATTTTTTTATTTTTTTGGAAAAATTAAACTTTAAATTGAAAAGCTCCCAGGAAAAATAACGGTGGGCTAGCACCCTTTTTTGTAATTCCCGTCCCTATTACCAGGTGGGTGGGGGGGGGGTTTCCCAAAAATGGGGTTTATCAAAGGGAGTCTGAACCCTTTTCAATACCCTTCAGCAGCTGGGAGAATTTAAAATTTCCCCCCCCTCCCCCTTCCCAAAGGGGGAAAGGGGCTATCGAACGTCATGCAGAAGACCACGTGGTCAATTTTGACCCAAGTTTTAAAAAAATGATTTTTTAAATTTAAATTTTCAAAAGTTCATATAATACATTAAACTAGTTTACAAGGGCTTTCAAACCCAGCATTTCGCTCTGTCGTTGCAAAAGTTTTGTGTTTCCCGAGGTTGGGTTTCTAAAAAACTAAGAGGCCCAAAAAAAACCAAAAAAAAAACCATATTTTTTCCCGTTTTAAAAATTTTTGCTAAGACCAGGGCCCGGGGGAAGGGAAAGTAGCGGCCGCGTAGGCGCCCGGAAAAACGGTGCCTAAAAGCCCGTAAATTTAAAATAGGGACTAAAAAAAAATATCGTAATCCGAATTTGTTTTGAGGGGTGATTAAAAATTTCATATGGTGAAAATATTTTAACCCAGGTTATTGGGTTTTGTTCTTGGTTGATCTAAATTTTTGAGTTTGACTCACGCAGAAATGGAACCCGTGAGCATGTGTATACCCGTTTTCTTTTTATTCTTTAAAATTAAAATTTACGTGAAGCCTTACGAAAGATTTGCCCCCCCATATGGCTGAAAAAGGGGGGCTGGGCATGGTTTAGTTTGCACCGTAGAGGTTTCCCCGCGCTAGGAAAGTTCCATGTTCTTATTGTAAAATCATCAAACCCAAAACGGGGATTGTTATCGTTTTATTAAATAACCAAAAAATTAAATAAATAATTTTGTTATTGCAAAAAGCACACGAGGGCATCAAAAAAAGCATTTTCAATCGTCAATTTCCCCCTTTGGCTATAAAATTTGGTTTCAGTTTAAAAAAATTTTTACAAATTAAATTAAAACATTGTTATAGTAAAATAAAAAATAATAATAATAAAAATTTGGGAAATTTAGTTGACATTAAATTTAAATTTAAATTTTCCCCAATTATTAATTTTAATTGCTTACAACAATTTGTTTTCAAATACAATTAAATTACAAATTCAAGATTTCTATTGAAATCTTACCTCAAGCAAGGAAGAGATCAGTCAAATTAAACCCTGCATTTTTTAATGGGCTAAAGTAATTTGCAAAAAAAAAGAATTATTGTAAACTAAACAACCATAAAAATGTTTTGGTTTTTTTTAAAAAAAATAACAAAATTTACTTTTATCTTAGCTTATTTATATAAATTTAGTTAAATTTAAACCCATGTCTTGTGATAAACCCTTTTGAAGAGTGAAGAAATTGGGTTATAAAAAAAAAAAAATTTCTACTGCCGTGAATTATTAGGTCTGTTTGTTAAAAAAATTTAAAAAAATTTTTTGCATTTCTATTACTTTTTAATAATAACTGAGTAGAAATTTACCCTGAATAAAGATTCAATAATATGTAAACAGAAAAAACCTTTTTACATTAAAATTTTGCACTTTTAGGGGTTTTTGATGCCTTTTTTATAGACCCACAATTTTTTTATTTATTCCTCAATGAAATTGGATATTCAATTGTTTAAAAAGTGTTTTCCCGACCCCGTGCAGTATCTTTTTGCAGCCAAACAAACTGATCTGCATAATTTTTGTTTTTTTTTCTGAGGCCCTAAATTTTTTTCCCCAAAAAAATTTAAGTAAAAAGTTGTATTCCGGAAAAACCCAGGGAAAAGGGGATTAGGAAGGGTTTGTTTTTTGGAAAAAATTTTTAAAAAAGGAAAAATTTGGTGTGTTACACCTCTTTTAAGGTTTTTAAAGCTTTTACTTTTACATTTCCTTTTTCTTTTTAGTTTAACTTAAACCCCCCAAGGGCAGGATGGCCCAAAAACAAAAAAAATTTTTTTTTTTTAAATTTTTACGTTACTGTAACCTTTTTTTTACATACAAAATTTCGTAAAGTACATTTTTTTCAAAAAAAATGTCCCCATCAATTAAAAAAAACAATTGGACTTATCTTCCCAAACTTCAAAAATCATTAAAATTTTGAAGAAGAAAAAATTTCTCTAAGGGAAAGTTTTAGGGGCCCCTTTCCAAAGTAGCACATAAATTAAAAGACTTTAAAAATAAAAAATAAATGTTTTCAACGTATTTTTACATCTTTGATGTTTTTTTAAAATTTCGGATTTAAAAACCCCTTTTTTTACTACGAAAAAAGGGGTTTTTGGTTTTTAACATTTTTTTAAAATCAAAAATAAGTTGCGCCCGGGGCTGCATTTAAAATTTTAAAAATCTCTAAAAATAAAAAAATTTTATTTTGTATTTAAAGGGTTTTGCAAATTAATTGTTTATTTCTGGGCAAATGGCAAAAGGAAAACTATATATTTTTAATATAACTTTTCTTTTTTGTTTTATTTTAAATTTTTGATGTTGCTTGTTTTCGTTTTCCTTTTAAATTTTCAAGTAAAAAAAAAATCATTGAATTTTTTGTAAAACTGACTTGTGTTGTATTTATTGATTTTCTACACCTTAAAGGGGGAATTTATTTTGGGCTTTTCAGTGTTTAAAATATTATATTCAAAAATCTGTTGTATAAGTTGTTAATTATGAAAAAATTGTGTATTTAATTTTGTTCCTTTAAATATTATTTTTTTTTTCTTGTATTTACAAGGGCTTTTATTCCCGAGGGGGAAATTTTCCCACCTCTCAGGGTTTTTATTGAGGGGGGGGGGGGGCAATGTTTTTTCGGTTAAAACTGAAAAAATGTGTTCAAAAACCCGGCCCCGGGAAGACTATTTATTTTTTTATTTTTTTTTTAAAGTTTAACAATTTTTGATTAGTTGGATACTTTGTCCCTTTAGGTTTTATTTTTTTAGGCATTGGTGTTTTTAAAATTTTTTTAGTTTGGTAACTGGGGTTTTAAAGCCCCTTCGTTTTTATATCCTAGGTGGAAAAAAAAATTACAGAAAATTTTAAAGGTTTTCACTGTAACCAACTTAACATTTATTTTTTAAAACGTAATTAACAGGGAATTTTTTTTTATAAGTACTATAAATTTTGGATTTTAAACATTTTAAAAGGATTTGTTCTTATTAATTTTCCGAAAAAAACGGGGGTTTTTTTGCTTCTAGAGGTCGTTTAAAAATTTAAATTTCTTCTTTACGTTGTCATCCGGGAATAACGTTTTATAATGTGTGAAATTGCGTAAGTGTAAATACTAAAAATGGCAACAAAAATTTTTACAGCATATTTCTACTATTTTGGGGGGGGGTGGGGGAGGGGGAGCATCCCCATTGTTCGTTTATGAAAAGGGGCAGAAGGGCCATTTAAACATTGTTTTGTTTGTGGGGGAGGTGGAGGACCACAAATACTGTAAAAGTATACGGAAAAATACCCAAAAACTAAATTTTATTTTTTAAATGGTCAAAAAGCTATTTCACTAAGATTTTTTAGCCTAATATGCAATATCCACGCTCCCCAGCAAATTTCCCTCGATGTGTTACACCCCTTTTGCAAATTTCCTGGACGCCTGGCAGCCAAAAAACGTCGTTTTGTCACTTTGTGTAGTTATTTGGGGGTATTCGAGCCATATCATTTACCCAAAAAAACTTTATTTGAAAAAGAGTTTTTGCAATCCCCTTATTTACAGGGGATAATTTTTTTGAAAGGTCTTATTGTATTCAAAGTCCCGATAAGGAAACTTTTAAATCCACCATCGGTGACAGGCTATTTAACAAGGGGGCCCCCGTAGGCCCGGGGGAGGACATAATCTTCTTTTTGTCAAAACGTTTTTAACTATGTGGAACCCGAACCCCCAGTTTTTATCAAATTCCCCAAGTCTTTTTAACAAATTTTCCCAGTAGGCCGGGGCCCGACATAATTTCCCCCTGTTGTCAAAAGTTTTTTAAATATGTGGAAAACCCCAACAAAAAGTTCACTAAATTCCCCAAGTCTTTGAACAAGGTTTCCCGTAGGGCCCGGGGCCCGGGAAAAATTTCCCCTGATGTCAAAACGTTGTTTAAAATATGTGGAAAACCCCAACACCAGTTCACTTTAAATTCCCCCCAAAATCTTTGAACAAGGTGCCAGTAGGCCGGGGCAGACATAATCTTGTTGTCGTTTTTGTCAAAAAAGTTGTAACTATGTGGAACCCCAACACCAGTTCACTCAAATTCCCCAAGTCTTTTTTTAAGGCCCCCCTTTCAATTAATTCTTAAAAAATAGCTCTGGTTTAAAAACAAATTTCTATAAAATAAAAAGGTTGATCCGAAATTTATTCAATTTTCTTACAAAATGAAGTTTAAAATAACAAAAAATTTTTTATTTGACGGGAGGACAGTACTGCTTGCTACTTCATGCTTGGAGAAAATTTCCGAAAAATTTAAGGCAGGGTTTTGGGAATGGCCGCAGGAATTTCGAGGGGCCGGGTGTTCGGGTTCGAAACAAAAAAAAAAAGGGGGTTTAATGTTTTGAATTTTTAAAAAGGAAAATTACTGTCGGATTTTTAAAAAACAATTTAAACGAGGGTTTAAAATCTATTCAAAAAAAATAATCATCCCATTTTGTTGGTTGCATACGGGAAAATTTTTGCTTATTTAATTCAACTTTCATATTTTTTTAAGACTTTAAAAGAATTTGTTATAGGGGAGAAAATTTTTTACCCGAAATGTTAGGACTTTTTGGGGGTAAAGTTGAACTTTTTAAAAAAATTTCTAAAACAAAAACTATTTAAAAATTTTAAATCAGTGAAACAAAAAACCAGATGTGAAAAAGGTTGTTTTTTTTTACATATCAAAATTATTTGAACTTTTACTCTTTTTGAAAAAAATTTTTGTTTGTTTTTTTAAAAACCCTTCAGTCTTAAAAATGGCTTCCAGTCTTTAAAAAAAAGCAAAGTTTAAATTTCAAACTTCCAAAGGGTTAAAAAAAAACCCGATTGGGGGAAAAAAAAGTTTAAAACATCAAAAAGGTAAGTGCGATAAAAAAACTTGCGATTTAAAATTTACATGATAATTCAATAACAGACCAAAAATAATTTTAATTTCCCAAACATACAATACTTGACTCTGATTCAAAAAACATCGATGTTCGAAAAAACTCGCGAGGCCGGGGCGGGGGGCCCCCGGACGCGGTTTTTTGCGGGCACATGCGTTGGCTTCCCCCCCGTATTAAAGGGGCTTTTTTAGCTATGAATGGACAGGTAGACATGTTCAGTAAAAAACTGATGGAAACACTCACAGTTACTGGAAAAAGTGATTAGTACATCTGCAAATCCCCAATGTAATGAGTGGCTCTTTATTATCACGTTTCCTTCAGCTTGTTTCTATTAAATTTATTTTAATTGTAAAAAAAAGTTAATTTTAATTTAAAAAAATATTTTTAAGGGGATAAAAACATTTTTTTAAATCTGTAATTGGAGGGCCCAAAAACCCTTATGAGAAAAAAAGGGGATGGTTTAAAAGGTTTAAATTAAGATAGAAAACATGTATTAACTGTTTTAAAACTAGCCAGTAATAAACTTTTTTACACTGTTTAAAATAATTCCAGGGGGGCACGATTCGGCAACGCCAAAATGCTCAGATGAAACTGGTTATGAAGTGCGGGCCCCGCGATTTGCTTACACATGATGCCCCAGTGCACAAACGATGTCTGTTGGGAAATTTTCATATCATATAAAATTGCAAGTTTTTTTTATCGCACCCTTTCAATTTTTATAAACTTTTTTTATTTTTTTAAAACCCGGGATTTTTTAATCGTTTGGAAGTTTGGTTTTGTTCAGCCATTTTTTTAAAATTGCAAGGGTTTACAAAAATTTTTAATAGAAAATTTTTTAAAAAAGTAAAAATTTTTTGAATTCTGTAGACTACAAAAAACAACCTCCTTTACATGTGGTTAATGTTTTTTTTTGTATTCTACCCCCTATACAAAATTTTTTAGCATTTTAATTAAAAAAAAATACTTTAAAAAAATTATTACGTTTAATTAAATAAAGCTTAAATTTTTTTTTGTTAAAAAAAAAAGGACATAGCTAAAATAAAGTCCGTAAGCCCCTTTCCTGATTTTAAAAATAACAGCCCGAGGCCATTTTGGTTATCCGTTTTAAAAAAGGCAATCATAAGGGGCCTAAAGAAAAAAAACTAAAATTTTCTAAAAATTTGGTTATGAAAAACCCAACCCCTTTTTGGGGTTTGGGAACTGGGAAATTCAAAAGTTTTTTCCATTAAAAAGAATAATTTAAAAGTTTTAGGGTTAACGGAAAGGCAATTTTATCTAAAGGAAACCCTGGGATTTTTCCAACTTTAATAAAAGGGCCCCGTGTCTAGACGGTTCGAAAGTGTCCCCGAAAATTGTTGGTAGACGGGGAATTATCCCCCGGACACAAGGTTTTTGAAAAGGGGCCGGGGTAAAATTTTTTTGGGCTTTTTTCCAAAACCCTTTCAAGGGTTTTTGGGGCCGGGGGCCCTCCCTAAATTAAAATACGCTAAAATCGCCTTTTCCAGACCCCTCCTTCCTAACAAACCCGGTAACGGAAAAACCCAAACCCCCTGAAAAAATTACGTAACGCGGGCACAAATTTCCCCCCTTCTAATTTTTGCATCCACTTTTAAGCATGTTTTTTTTTTATGATAATCATTTTTTTAGACTTTTTTTTGGGGTTTTTTTCCCCTAAAGGGAAAGGGAAAGGTGTAGAAATATACCTAATTTTTAATTTTACGAAACCCGGGGTAAAACCCCTACCCCCCCCATAAGGGGCATAAAAAAGGCAAAACCCCTCCCCTTAAAACGTTATTAATTTGGGGAAAGGCCCCCTAGAAAATTTTGGGGTAGGTGAAACCAAAAAAATTTTTAGGGATTGACGACCCGACGGACAGCAAATTTTACTTTTTGTTTGGGGGTATTTCAAAAACCCTCACCCCCCCCCCCCGGGGGAGGGGTTAGAGAAAAAGCCCTTTTCCCGGGGCGAGCCCCGTTTTGGGGAGTAAAACCTAAAAACAAAAAGGGTTAGTACTTTACCCGAATTGGGGAAAGGCCCGGATTTTTCCCCCTGCAACGGGAAAAAAAACTTTTAACATTAAATTCTTTTTTTAAAACAATTCATATGCTGGGGCCGAAGATTGTTGCCAAAACAAACCCGACGGGTTTTAAAACCCTCGAGAATAAATTCACTATTTACGAACCGCCTATGTACTAACCAAATTTTCGGGCACAAACTCCCCTGTTTTTTCACCAAACTAAACCACCACTTTTTCATTTTTTTGGGGAAAAGTCAACACATCATGACCCAAAGTTTAAACAGCCAAAAACCTTGGTACTTTTTTGTCCGGGGGAGAGTGCCATTCTGAACCCGATAAGCTGCCCAAGGGGGTTTAAAATTTTTTTTTGTAAAAACAAAATTTTACCCAAATTTTTCTCAAAAAAACTTAAATTTGGCGGCATTGATCAACGCCCCCCTCCCATAATGAAAAAGGGGTACTGCCCCCCCCCTCCTCCCGGGGAACAACATAAACCCAAAGGGGAAAATGCCCCTAAATTCTTAAAACCCAACCCCATCTACGGAACCCAATAAAAAGTGGTCCCGGGATCAACCCCCCCCTTCCCATTTAGCCCCCCCCCTTACAGTTATTAAAACTCACCCCCCCATACCTTTTTTTCCTTCCAAAAAACTACATGGTATCCCCCCCCCAACCCATTAGCCACCAAAAAAATAAGAAAACTGACTCACCCCCCTTTCCCATAAATTTAAATAGTGGATTTAACCCCTCCCCCCAAACCTCCAAACCCCCCCACCTAAAAATTTTTTGCCAAACCCCCCATGGGGGCCGGGAAAGGGGGCCATGCGAAGCATGCGGGCCTTTTCTCTCCCCGGGGGAGGTGGGGGGGGGATTTTAGACGTTTTTGCATTTCAAAAACCAGAATGCCGGGAAATTTTAGGGGTAAAAAACCCACACTACAAATTTGACTATTTTTCTTTCGAAGTTTTTCCCTGGAAAAAAAAAAAAAAAAAAAAAAAAAAAAGGAGCTTCCAAAAACCCTTTATAAATTTTAATCCCAAATTAAACTATAAATTTGGGGAAAAAGGGGGACCGACAAGGGGCAAACCCCCCCCCAAGATAAAACTGGAAAAAACTAAAAAACCCACTTTTCACTAAAAATTGGAGGGAACCCTTTTTCCTTTTTTTCTTTTCCCTTTGGGAAAATATTTTCAATTCCCAGCTGAAAATTTTATTTTCCCCCGTATGTGATTTATTTTTTCACCTGAAAAGTACAATAATAACAAGCATGTTTTTTTAAACCCAAAAAACCACCACAAATACCCCTTTCTATTTTCACAAAGGCCCCATAAGGTGTTTTTTTTGAAAACCTCATTTCTAACAGACCACAAAACATCTATAAAGGGGGTACTAATTAGAGGGAATTATTGCATAATTTAAAGGGGTATTATCGAAGAAAACCCAAATTTGCAATTTTTTTAAAAACTTTCCCAAAAATTTATTTTTTTTTAAAGAAATTTTCTTTTAAAGAAAAAACGTTTTCCCACAATTAAAAGTAAGTTCAAAATTTGGGAATTTTTTTGGGTAAAATTTAAATTTCCCTTTTTGATGGTTTTTTTTTTGGAAAAAAACCGGGAGTATTTTTTTTGATTTAGGGGATCTTATTTTTTAGTAATATTTCCAAGGGCATTCAACAACGAAAAGGGGCATTTATGAAAAAAAATTTGGGCAGAGAAAAATTTTAAAAATTTTTAAAGGGGGGCACGAACCAAAAAAAAAAGGAAAACTTTTTCCCCCATTTGTTTTTTTTATAAAAAAAAAAAAGACTGTCACTGAAATTTGGGATTGACTTTAAAAAAATCCAATTTAGCAATTTCAAACCCAAAATTTTAAAAATTAAATTTAATAAAAAATTTTTAAAAAATATCAAACGTTTTTTTAAGAGGTTTAGGTTTAAACCAATAACAAAAAAAAAGAAAAAAAAAACAACATCTAAAAATTTTTTTTACTAAAAAGACATATATTTATGGTTACACGAAAATCTACCCCCCAAATCAGGCCGACCCCTTTTCTGAAAAACCAAGGGGAAAAAATTATATACAAAAACCCCAACCCCTTTTTACTAATCTTTTTAAACTAAAAAAACCTTTTAAAACCCAAAAAAACTGCGGGAAAGTATGATAACAATTATTAATTTAAAATTTGGAAAAAAAAAATTTTTAATATTAAAAAGGTTTTATTAACAAAAAATAAACCTTCCCTTGGGAAATTTTTTTTAAAATTTGGCAAAACCCGCATTTTTTAAAAAAATGTTTTTATACGAATTTTCAAAAAAATGAAACATTAACTCTGAAACCAACTTTTTTTTAAATTTAAACAACTGCAAAAATATTTTTAAGAGCAAATTTTTTCATGCCCAAAATCACTTTTTTCAAAAAATTATGATCATTCTATGTTTCCCAACCAAAAAAAAAAACACACACAAACACCCCACAAAACAATTAAAAAATTAAAACAATTTGGTAAAAAAATTTATAAAAATTAAAATTGTCTACAAACAATTTAAGTAAAAATTTAAAAAATATTTTTCCCAAAATTTACTAAAAAAATTTTTAAAATATTCCCTTCCCCGGGTTCAATTTTGTCGGCAAAACACTAAAAAAAAACTAAAAATCGAGTAAAAAAATTTAATTTCTACAGTTTTCTTTTTCAATTGAAAAAAGAAAGATAAAAAGGGATAAAAACCAAGACCACAACAAATTTTATGAAAAAAATTTTTTCCGCTAAAAAAAAAAAATAAACAAACAAAATCAAATAACATTAAGAAGCAAACTTTTGGGTTTTTTTAAAGTAAAAAAAATAACATAAAAAAATGAAATCGAAAGAAAACCCCCTACCTTAGGGCGGGTAATTTTTATTTATTGGAGAACGGCCCACATTACTTCTTTGCCCTAAAAAAATTCATTTTTAAATTTTAACCAATATAATTAAAATTTAAATTTTTTGAGTATTTAAAAAAAACAAAATTTAAAAACCCTTTTAATCAAGACAATATTATTTTTATCCACCCAAAAATTGGTAAAAAAATTTTCCCAAATTAATAAAAAAATTCCCTTTTAAAAAACCGAAATATTTTTTGGGGCTGGAATTTTCATGTAATATAATAAAAAATTTTGTGTGTCTGGAAATCATAATACAAGGACCCCTTTTAAACAGTATATGGGTTTTTAATCAAAGTAAATTTTCCCCCATACTTTTTGGAAACGGAAAAAATTTTTTAAATTTTTGGGTACATTTTGCTTAAATCAAAAACAAAGAAAAAATGTTTTTACAAAAAAACCCGGAAACATATTCCCCCCCAAAATTTTATTTTCTATACTAAAAAAAACTAAAAGCTTGGGGCCCACAGTACAACCCCGTTTAAACAAAACCAGGTTAAAATCCTCCAAAAACCCCACTTAACGTTAATCACGAAATTTTAACCCTTTTTACTGATTTTTATCTATAAAAAAAATCAAGCAAAAATTTTATAGGGTTAAAGGGGGGAAAGTCTAAAATCTTATCTACAAATTTTTTGGGCATACTTAATTAAACTTTTTATTTTTAAACCCCCAAATTTTAAAATTTTGAAGCCATAAAAACTTTTTAATATATTGAAAACAATAGTATTCCTTTTATTGTTTTGAAATGTTAATTTAAAAAACCACTTTTTAAAATTTTTTCTTTTAAAATAAAAAAGTTTATATCGGAAAAAATTACTACTGCTTATACAGTAAAACACAGTTAGTACAGATTTGGGTGGCTAGGGGAGCACTTTAAACCGGCACGCATATTATTGTTTTTTTTGGGGCTCCTAAGAGCGTCACGTAAATGGGAATGTTTTTTATACGAAAAAATCCCCTACTTCAATCGAAATATACGAACTAAACACTAAGTTAATTAATTTTGCATCGCCCTTTTATTTATAGATTGAATATAAAAAAAATATAAAATTTAGGCTTTAGATTTTTTACATTTGCAGGGAAAAAGGATTTAAAGATCCGACTAAAAAATTGGGAAAAATTGGGTTCAAATTTTCAGTTAGGCTTTAAAACCTGCTTGTAAAAATTTTTGTACGGGGAAACTGTTTGAAACCCCGGGGGTTTCTAATAAAATTTTTTGGTTTTTTCTTTAAAAGGGGAATATACAGTTTAAACAATTAATATTTTGTATTGAAGCCAAAATTTTTTTTTGGGTCTTTTAAATATACATTAAAACGGGGTTTATTTTAATTTTAAAAAAAATTTTAAAAATTTTTTTCTAAAAACAAAAAATTGTTTTAAAAGAAAAGTTTTAAACTTATTCAAAAACTTCTTTTTTTATTTCCCCAAGCAAAATTGGATAGGTACGTTTCATCAATAAAAAAATTCAAAAAAATTTTAAAATGTTTGTTCAAAACCCGCGCCCAACATCAAAATAAAAAATTAACTTATAATCCATAAAAAAAAAACGAAACTTTTAAAAAAAAATTTTCTCGTAGTTATAAAAAAATTTCCCAAAAAACCCCAACCTTGAAAAAAAAAATTTAAAACAGAAAAAAAATTAAAAACCCCAACCCGGGGATCGAACCGGGCCCTTTTTAGATCTTCATCAAAACCTCTCCCAACTGACAATTTGGGCATTAAAAAAAGAATAGAAATTAAAATAAAAAACAAAAATTTGAATAAACCAACCCTTTGACATAAAAAAACGGCAGCATTTTCCTTATGAATGTTTAAAAAATTTTAAAACCCCTACGAGTGTAAGGCTATCTTTTTTACAAAACCAGAAACCGGGGGCCCTTTTAAATCCGGATTTTAAAAAATTTGGGTCCCTTTTTGTTTTCCAAAATTTAAAAACCTTTGTTTTTTTTATTTAAAAAAACCTTAGGGGGACAAAATATTAAATTTATTTGGTTTTAAATAAAATGAAAAAAATTTCCCAAAATAATTTTAATTTTTGCAAAAAAAAATTTCCCTAAAAATATGGTTTTCGGTACCTAAAAAAAAAATAAAGACCTAAAAAATACGTTTACTTACATAAAATTTTTAAAATAAAAAGAGCTAATTTGTCATAAAATTTTTAAAAACGTAATTTTTTTATTTAAATCGTAAAAGGAACACAAATTTAAAAAAAAAATAAACTGAAAAAAAAATTCCCACTATTAAAAAGAACAAAAAGGGAAAAAAAATTTTTTTTTCCCTGGAGGGGTTTTAATTACAAAAATAAAAAAAAACAAGATTAAAATTTTCCTCTTTCCAAAAAAAATTTTTTCAGGGGACAAAATCAAAAATTTAAAATTAAAACCCCTCCTCAACATTTTAAAAATTGGCCCTTTACAAAGTTTTTTTAAAAGGATTGAAACTTTCACTTTTAAGAAATAAAAAATATTTAAAAAAAAAGATAGGGAAAATTTTAAAAAAATAATTATCCAAAGGAATTTTTGTGAAAGCAAAAAGAAAAAACAAAAGCCCAAAATAAAAAAAAAAATTTTTTAAAAAACAAAACCTCAACAACTTTTTACATTTCAAAAGAAAAAAAAAATGTCTAAAAAAAATTTGAAAATTTAAAATAAAAATTTAAACACCCAAACTGAAATTAATTTGTCAAACAATCTAAAGAAGCAATTTAACAAAATTAAAAACCCAAAAAAATAAAAAACAAGAAAAAAAAATGTAATAAAAATAAAAATTTGGGAATTTGGTTCATTGCAATAAAACTTATATGGGTAAAAACTTCGAACCAATTTCAAAAAAAATTTAAAAAAAACCCAGGAAATAAAAATTTTAAAAATTCTAAAAGGGTTAAAATTTAAATTTTTTAAAGAACCCTTAGGGGAACCCAAGAAAACCAAATTTGAAAGTAAAATAGGGCATTTTTAAAAGATGAATAATTTAAAAACCGTCCAAAAATTTTGATAAAATATTTTTCCCTTTAATAAAGATAAAAATTCCATGGGAAAATTAAAACTCAAAACCAAAATTTTTTAATTCAAATAATTCATATAAAACCCTTAAAAATTTAAAATTTAACTAGTTTTTAAAAATTTTTTAAACAAAAATAATTTTTTTTTATTTTTAAATTCACATATGTTTTTTTAGTTTATATTTGTACTTAAAAAGGAAGATGCCTTAACCCGGGCCAAAAGGGCTCTTAAGGGGAAAAAAAAATTTTGGGGAAAATTTTAAACTAAAAATGCTTTTAATTTACCCCAAAATAAATTTCCCAATCAAGAATATACAGCAAAAAGGGAACACAAAAATAATTTTTTTACAGGGTTCCCACACGCCTGACTTACTTCCCTCGGTTTCCTCAGTAGGGAAAGACCAAATATTTTTTAAGGGTTTTAAATTTGGGGCCCCGTGGAAAAATTTAAGGTTGCCATTTTGCCCGTATTTTGTACCCCAAGTTTGTATTTTACATTCCGTTCCCATTCCTCCCCGACACAGAAAAAACCGGAAAAATGTCCCTTTAAAAATTTTTCTTTAATATTAAAAATATTTTTAAAATAATTTTAAAAAGCCCAAGACATTTTTAAACGGTTATTTTGGCAATCGCCCTCGTGAAGTTTTTTGTTGTATTGAGACTCAATGCAAGGGAAACTTTTTAACTTTCCCCACCTTCCCCCCCTTTTAAAAAAATTAATAAAATTTTTCCGACTCTTAACTTGGCCAAAAATAACCCGGGACTTTTTTTAAAGTGTTGGAGTTTGCTCTATCTCAAACCCCGGGGTACTTTCACCCAAAATTTAAAAAACTTCATAAAACTGAACAAAACATTTTAAACCCAAACCCTCCGGCTAAAAAAATTTTTTATGGTAAAATCTTACGATGGGAGTCTAGTTTTTCCTGCGCGGGAAGAAAGGTTTGGAACAAACCTTTTCTCCGAAGACCCTTTCTCAAAAAACAATAATTAGTGGCATTGAATCAGCGAAAAAAATTCACTTCCTACTAAAACCCAAATTTGAAGTCGGGCAGGAATTTTCTTCATTTTAAAGGGAATCACAGCCCCCCGGCCTTATAAACCTTTTAAAAAAATGAAACCCTTACTAAAAAAAATCAAACTCAAAAAAGAAAAATATTTCCCAGGCAAATTAAAAAAAGGGCATCGTTATCAAAAAACCAGGACATAAAAAAATATTAAAAAATTATTAGTTTAAAAACTTAAAAAAAAATCTAAAACCCAAACTATACGGTTTTAATATAACTTTAAAAAATTTTAACTTTAAATCCTTCTTTTTAAAACCCCTTCTTTTTTCAATCACACATTATTTTCAAGCAGAAACCCGCTTTTATTTCTAAACCAACCCACCGGTTTATGGTTTCCCTAAAGTTCACAAGCAAAAACCCCCCCCTTAGGCCTACTTTTTAGCGCCATTGGTTTTCCCCCGCTCAAAAAGATAGCCCGGTTTTTTGTTAATTTTTTTTAAGTACATTTTAAAGGGAAACTGAAACATTCTTTAAAGGGACTTTTTACAATTTTGTAAAACTTTTTTGAAAAACCCCACCACAGTTTTCCCCGGGTCATTTTTTGGACTTATTTTTTGGCTGTTTACTAAAGGGCCCTTTGAAAAAATCCATAAAGCTTATAAAAAAACCCTTTTCCCCCCTGACCCTGGGCTAAAATTTGGGCCCTCACTCACTTTTTTTCTTTTTTTGTTTGGAACTACTAAAAAAACCCTGATGGCACCCCGCTAGGTTTTCCCATTTTCCCCCTCACACAAATCTTATTGGGGGAACTTTTTTGAAAAAACAGGCTTATCCCTGCAGTTCTAAAACCGTCTATTTTTCTCCATTCGTTAACGATAATTTTTTTAAATTTGGGCCCCCAATGGCGGGAAACACTTTAAATGTTTTCTTACAACATTTTAAACTCAATTAATCCAAAAATTAAATTTACAGTGAAAACCAAAAAAAAAGGCTGTTTTCCCCCTTTCTGGATGTTTTGATCACAAAGAAACCTGAGGGGAAACTTGGGATTCCTCTGTATATTTTTAAGATAACCTTTAAAAAACCAAATATACATCGATTCCCCCCAAACAGCCACTAAAACCCGGCCATTTTAAAAATTTGGGCAAACAGAGCTTTTTACTTCTAAAAAATAAAAACAAAAATAATGAAAACCCACCTAACAGACACTCCCAACAAATGGTTAAAAAACAAAATTTTAAACCCTTACAACTTTAAAAAAATCAACAAAAAAAAAACCCAAACCCGAAACCCAAAAATTTAGTTCAAAAAAAAAGAAAGAATTTTTCCCCAAAGCCCCAAAGGAAACTCCCAGATAATATTGGGACGAGTTCACAAAATATAATATAAAAACTTTTTTTCTAAAAAGCCAATATTTTAAAGAAGCCCATAAAAAAGAAAAATAAAAAGAAAAACTTAAACCCAAATCCCAAAGTTTTTCAACTTACAACTCGGGTTACTTAATCACCCAAGCAAAAGGGACAGGGGAATGTCGGGAAAATTCTACAGTTTAACGGAAACAAAGACGCGAAAAAGGGGTCTAGAACACCCCCGGCCCCAAATAACATTCCACAAAAAAAAAGGCCCACCACCCTAAAAACCCCTTTAAGGCCCAGATTTTTTCTCCCTCCAGTACAAACTGCTGCTACAAAAGCCCTGAAGATGGGCTCCCCCGGGCGAAAACTTGGGTTTCCTAAGTTTTACATATTTCCCCCCGGTTTAAAGACCCACAAAGACCACGATAGTGTTTTAAATTACTTTGATCGTGAAAGCTTTCCCAAAAAAAAAACAACTAGGGGGTTTTTTTTTTTTTTCAGAGGAAAGGGGGAGACAAAAAAAAGTTAAAAAAGGGCAAATGGGGGGCTTATATTCAAAAATATACATTAAATTTAACAAAAATCATTTTTAAACTAGGGGACCCCCCTTGCATGTTTTTTTGTCAAACCCCCCTAAAAGTCCTCAAAATTTACCAGAAAAAATGAACATTACTTTTTTACTGCCCCCACCCTCTTACTAAAAGTATGCCCTTCATCTTACCCCAAATGAGTTCCCAAATTGCTCGTAAAATAATAAATTTTATACTTTCCACCAAAAGGGAAAGGGGGGTTTTTGGGAATTTGGTATTTTAAGAAATTTCCTGGTAAAAACCCTTGTAAAATCAGAAACCCAAAATTTGGGAAACATTTAAAACATTTTGCTCAGACTTGACTGCTAAAACCAGTGAGCGTTTTTAAAGGGGGGGGGATATTGTAGGGGTGGCAAAAGGAAGGCCTAAACATTCCCCAGTATATCCCCAATCTGAAAAAAAAAAAGAGACTCTTCAGGCACATGGCAAAAAAATTGAAAGAGATAATAAAATACCCTTACTTTCAAAATTTTTTGACTAAAAATTTTTTAAATTTGGGACATCTACAAAACTTGCAATGAAATAAAACTTAACAAAAAAAAAAATTTAAAATGAAAAAAAAAATTTTAAACATTAAGGCAATCGGGAAAAATTATTTTAAAAATTACTACTCAATAGAAATCCAGAATATTCAAAAATTCTAAGGCTTTAAACTTTTAAAAATTTAGATAAGTTCCACTTTTGTAAATTTAATCCAACCCAAATTTAAAAACCTAAACAAATACTTTTGTCATCATTTTTTAAAAGGCCTTTTCCCTTTTGGGAAAAATTATACATTTAAAGAAAAAAAACCCTTCAAATTCCAATAATTTTAAATTTTTATTAAATGGGGCCTTTTCGTTTCAAAACAAAAATCATCAGACTAACCCCCAATTTGGATAAAAAAATTTTTAAATATTACATTTTTTTAAAAAAAAATTTTTTAAAAAAATGATTTTAAAATTTAAAAATTTTTAAAAAAAAAATACATAAAAATTTTAAAAAGGGAGAAATAAAAATTATAAAAATGAAAAAAAAAATAAAAATAAATAAATATAGATATATAAAAAATAAAAAAAAAGGATTTAAAATTTTTAAAAAATTTAATAACGGAAATTTTGAAACAAAAATTTTCATTTTTTAAATGAAGTTTTTTTCATTTTTTATTTTTTTTAAATTTGGATTCAACATCCAAACATTTATTTTTCCCTTCTTTTTTTTAAAATAAATTTTTTTAGAAAAAAATGATTTTTTTTTAAATAGCAAAAATTTTAAAACCCAAAAAATAAAAAAAAAAGAAGACTTTTGTAAAACCCATAACTTTCCCAAACTCTCACAGAAAAACTATAAAAAAAACCATTTAAAACACAAACACAAATTAATATAACTTGTTTTTCCCAAAAAAAAATTTAAGCGCATTGGGGTTTTACGCACACGGTGTCCCGCGGGTTTCTTTTTTCCTGTTAATCCTTTTCCCAGGGATCCAAAAATTGTTTCTTAGACAAAAAATTTTAAAAATTTCATTTCCAAACAATAATTGAAAAAAATGTTTTTTTGAAATAAAACACCCTTACTTACCTTTTCGGGGGTTTTTCATTTTCTTATTTTTTTGGGGAAACAAAATTTAAAATTTTTTTAAATTTTTGGTTTGAAAAAATTTTATTTTTTTATTTTTTGGGGAGGAAGTAGGCTTACCCTAGTCATGGTAAATTTTTTTCCCAACTAAATTTTTCAGTTGTACTTTTAGTATCCCTATAAAATTAGCATTGAAATGTAACAGCGGGTTAAAATTAAAATCTAATATTTTTAAAAATTAAATTTAAAAAAAATAAAATTTATTATGACGGGAAATTTGGGCCTTCAAAATTTTTTAAAAAAAAAGGCTGATTTGAAATGCTTAAATTTTTGCCTTTTTTTATAAGAACTAACCACAAATCCGTAAAAACTAACATTAATTAATACTCAAGGTTTCCTGATCTCTTTCACATTTTTATGACCTGATTGGAATAAAAACTAAAAAACCTTTACTTATAACTAAATTTTTAACCGACTCCCTTCCCAAAAAAATTTTTAAATTTTAAAACAATTTTAAAAGGGAGCCATTACCAACGGGGCATTAAAATTCGGAGAAAAATTTTTGGCCACTTTTCCATTGTGAAATTTTTTTAGTTAGAAGCAGAGCATGCTAGTCAACACTACAGTCTTAATCAACAATTTCATGGCAAAAGCCATTAAAAAGTTTCTCAAAAGGGGAATCAAATTTCGGGAAGTTTTGCATATTATTTAAAGGATAAAAACATTCATTAATTTTTAGTTTTTAAATTTTTTTTTTTTTTAAAAAAAATTTACCTCGCCCTTGACAGGGGCCAACAGGCCTGGGCGCCCAACTTTATTAAACCCGAAAAAAGGTACCACCTTGTTCAGGGGTTTTAAACCCTTTTACCTTGCCCTCTGAAAGTCCGAAGCCTTAGCCACTGAGCCACCCCCGGGGGTTTTTCTATAAAATGCAATATGAAAAAAAATTTTTACAGCTTTTTTGACCATAAATTAGCAAAAAAGAATCACTTTTTAATAAAAAAAATGGGAGGGGGAGAATTTGGGAAAATTTTTTTACGAGGGGCTAAAAAGAAATTAAATTTTGGATATTTTTTTTTTAATTTTTTTGTTTTTTTTTTTAAAAAAAAAACCCCCTATTTTTTTAAATTTTTAAATCATTTTTAAAAATCACTGTCCAAAACAAAAATTTTTTTTTTCCTAAAAAAAAAAAGAGTTAAATTTTAGAAAAAAAAAGAAAAAAAAGGGCTGAAAAATTTTTCAAAATTTTTCATTTTTAAAAACATGGGTTTTAAAAATTTTTTTGGTTTTTAAAATTTTTTAAAAACTTTTTAAGGCCTCCCGCATTAATATTGCAAAGCAAAAAAAAATTTCAAAATTTGAAATTTAAAAAAGTTTTCTATTAAAAAAATTTTTTAAAAAGTTTTTTAATACAAAAACGTGTAACATTTTTGGGTGTAAACCCTAACACTCCCTTATTTACTGACCAATATAAACGTTGGAGGGGTCCAAACTTTGGGCCTCTGTTTTTTTGGGGTTATCCCTTTTGTTTTAAAATTTTTAATTTTTTCTTAATTTTTTTTTTAAACCCTAAAGGGGTACTCTTTGGGAAACAGTCAAATAAATTTTTGGGCAAAAAAAGCAAAAATTGGGGAGTTTTAAAATTAATCGAAAAGTAACCTTGTTAAAATGAAAATTTAACGTTTTCCAAAAAATTTTTAACGGGCTATTGGGGGAATGAAAACCCAAATGGTGTTTTAAAAAATAAAAGGGGGGTAGATTTTTCAAAATTTAAAAAAACCAAAAGGGTTTGAAACCCCATGGTTTTATTCAAAAAACCCGATTTTCTCCGCTCCCTACTTGAGGTTTTAAATTTAAAATCTAATGGGGGTTTTTTTCAATTTATCTTCAGCAATTAAAAAAAAACAAATTAAATTAACAATTTTTGAAATGGGGCTGGGAATATCCGGGGTTTTTCAAAAAAAAATTTTGAAAAGCAAAGATGTGAGGGGGTACTGTAAAAAAATTTTAAATTAGGTTTTTATACTCATACAGTTAAGCTACGGGTTATTTTTAGTAAAAAAACCCAAATAGACGATTGTAACAGTGCAGCAAGAGAGGGGGTTGGAAAAAGGACTTTTGGCCATCATTATTAAAAAAAACCCATCACACGTTTCGTTTTGGTAAAACCCAAATTTTTTAATTTGCTAAAAAAAAATTTTACACCCCAAAGAACATTCCAATTTTTACTTTTTTTAAAACTATTAAACTACCTACATAAACTATCTAAAATTTTAAACCTAAATGGGGTACAACAAAATAACTTCCACAAATAAAAAAAATTTTTTAATGGTTTAAATAATTTTAAACAAATTTAAAATTTCCCAAGGGCCCTGATATCAACGAAAAAATTTTTAAAAACAAAATTTAAAATTTTTAATATTCCAAACATACAAAAATAATTAAAACAAAACTAAGAATAAAAAAAGGAAAATAAAAAACCCACTTTTAAATTTTAAAGGGGGACTTTAAGCAAGCACAAAAATGATATATATAACTGGGAAAAGGACTGAGACTACTTTTTTAATTTTCAAAACAAACAAATTATTTACAATAATTTCCTAAGTTACATTTTAAACCTGAAAAGACCAAATATTTTTTTAAAAATTTTTAAAAAAAAAGATGCAGTCTTACCCCTTTTCCTGAAAAATGATGTCTAAAACGTCCCATTTCCCAAGTAAAGGAACTTTCTCCAAAGGGCCAGAATCTAAGAAGGGGTTTCCCTTTCCAAGGTGATAAAACACAGGGACAAAAAAACAAAACACACCCCCTTCACAAAACAACCCAACCATGGGGCCAGAGCCCTACGTTTCGAGAAAATCGGGGGTTTTGGCCCAAAGTATCCAAGAATTCTTTATTTTTAAAATATTTTTGTCAAAATAATTTTTTAAAAAATTTTTTAAAAAACGTTTAACTGAACAAAAAACACGACTCCCCTTAAAGGATAATATAGAATAATTTTAAGTAAATAAATTAAAATTTTCATTATTTTAAAAAAGTATTTAAAAATTGTATAATTGCCCCAAAAGGGAAAAAAAATAAACCTTTTTAATTTAAATTTTACATTTCAAAATATAAAACAAAATAAAAACATCAAAATTCTAAAAAAGGTTTCAAATTGATAAATTTAAAAGTAACAAACCCCAAAATAAACCCTGACCTTTGGGGCCGGATGGGGGAATAGGGGAAAAGGGGGTTTTCAAACAAAGAAAAACAAAGCCCAAAACCCCAAACTGATCTAACGTTCGGTACTTCAAAACCCAAGGGCCAAAAAAATTTAAGAAAAAAGGTAAACATGTTTCATTTTTTATTTGGAAGTTATTTTTAAACTTTGGGATTTTCAAGGGGGAAATTTTTTGGGAATTTCACCCAATAAAACCCAATGTAATGTAAACGGACGGTATGTGGGAGGGTGCACAAAACCCTGTAAGTGACCCTTTTATTAAGTTTTTAAAAATTGAAATTTTTAAAAAAACATAGTTTTTTTTAAAATTAAAATTCTTTTTTACAAATTTTGGTTTCCCAAAGGTTACAAAAATTTTTTCTTTAAAATACTGCTTAAAATACTGTTTTTTCAAAAAACATTTTTTACTAAAAAAGGGCCTTTATCACTTATTTTTTAAAACAAAATTTTAATTTTTTTTTACATTTTAATTTTTTTTAAAATTTTTGGGTTTACACTTTTTTACATTTATATATACCTTTAACAAAGGGTTTAAATAAACCATTAAATTGCATTTTTAAGGGCCCAAAACCGCCCCTTTTTTTTCTACACTTCCAGAAGCCTTAATTTTAAACTTTTTTTTTTTTTTAAAAAATTTTATTGGTAATGGAAAATTTAATAAAAAATCAACATCTGATTTTCATAAAAATTTTTTTGAAAAAAAAGTAAAAATAGAAAAATTTTAGTTTTTTTGGGCCCCATATCCCCAGTTAAAAAGGGGCACCCATATTGTCTATTTTTGAGCGTTACTTTTCACAATCCTAATAGGCTAACAAAATTTAAAAAATTTTAAAATTATTTAAAAATAAAAAATTTGTTTGAGTAAGGGGTGCTAAGTGAATACTGTTTAAAATATTAAAAATTTTATTTTATCACAAAAATTAAAAAAAATGTATTTTTAAAAAAAAAAAATAAATTTTTCTTTCCCAAAATTTTTAATGTTTTTCCAAGGCATTTTTCCTAAAAAATTTTTCACAGGGGTTTCACCCTCAATTTCACTTTCACTTTTTTTTCAAATTAAAAAAATTAAACTACCACATTTTAAAATACATCCTATCAAAATAGTCTAAAAAAATATTTTGGACCTTATACCTAATTTAAAATTAAAACCGTAAAAATTTCCCTTGGCATCCAAAAACCAAAATTGGAAATGCCAACTAGGTTTAAAACCTTAAAAGATCCAGTTTTTTGGGCGGGCCCAAATTTTAAAAACAGCCCCTTGGGAAATTTCCCAGTTAGGTCCAAATAACTAAAAAAACCCCAAATCAAATCATTTTGGGGTTGGGGCAACCCCCTTTTAACTCATTATTTGCGGGAAAAACAAAAAATTTTTAAAGGGTTTTGAACATAGTACTTTAAGGAATCCATAACATTCCCAATAAAAAAGAAATTTCAGAGGGAATTTAAAAATTTGAATTACAATAAGTTGAATTTACAGGATTTTGCTAGAAAATTAAAACCAAATTTCTTCTAATTTGATTTGTTCTTATAACTCTATAACACCGAAACAAAAGCTTCACTACACTGAAAACAGACCTGCCAATAAAAAACATAACAAAGGGGAAAATATTAAATTAAATTTTTTTGGGTTTTTTAAGGTGTTTTTTTTTAAAACCACACAATTTAATTTTTAAAAAGGGGGTCCAATGACTAGTGGGCCCAATAAAAATTTTCTTTACCCTACTGCTTTATATTCAAAAAAAACGTTTTTTCAAATTTTATTTTTCTAAAACCTTTTTTGTTTCTTGTTAAATTTTGAAAATTTTCATTTATTTTTCATTAAACCCGGGGAAAAAAAAAAAAAAAAAAAAAACCGGATAGTTTTTTAAAGCTTTTCCTCAGACCGATGGTTTTTCTAATATTACAAATCAAGACTCGTAAAGATATTTTTCCTTTTAAATAAGATTTGGCTAAAAAAAAAACCGGGTTTAGTATTGCCGAAACCCAAACAAAAAAAAACAATAAGGCTAAAATATCGTACGGGGGGGTTAAACTAACCCCCCTCCACCCCTGGGGGTTTTTTTCCCGGCTCCCCCCGCCATGAGCCCCATATTCGGGAGCGGGGCCCTTTCCCTCCCCAACCGGGGGCCCTCAAGATAAAAATTTAAGACTATGAGGAACAAAGGATTTGGGACTTTCCACATTAAACGTAAAAATTTAACAATCAGGGACTTTCGTTTTGGGGAAAAACCCAAATTTTTTTCCAAGTGCTAAAAACTAAATTTAACACCCTTACACAAACATGTTAAAAAATCACGTTTTTAAAACAATAAATTTATCAAACTTTAATAAAAATCTATTTTTTAAAAAACCTAATCCGGGGAAGGGGGTCCCAAAAAAAATAAATTTCTACAAAATATAAAAAATTTTAACTTTTTTAAATTTTACTAAACCAATTGGTTTGCTTTCAAGGTCACGAAAAAAAAACGAAAAAGGGGTAAAAAACACAATTAAAATTAATATTAAAAATCAGACTGAAAAAAGATTACATTAACTAATCAAAATATTTTGGCCCCGAAAAAACTTTAATTTAAAAAAACTTTAAAAACATCCACAAAAAATGAAAAAATTTTGACTGGGAAAAAGACTGAGCCTACAAATTACAATTACATTTTAACCTGAAAAAACAAAAATTTATTGGGAATAAAAACAATAAAAATAACAAAAAATTAAAAAAAGGGTAAGCCCTTAAACAAACCCCAGTAAACGATGCCCCTAGACCCAAGACGAATGAGGATAAATACAATCCAAATGCAGTGCCCTACAAATTTTTCCCCCCCCAAAATTTAAAAAAACAGGGGACAATAAAAACCATAACACACTACCCTTCAAAACCCAACCTTTACCCAGACGGGACGAGCCCGGGTTACGCTCCGAGATTCCCCAAAAAAAGGGGGAAAACAAAGGTAGGGGGACGGAGACTCAGGGGTTTTTTTAAAAATTTTTTGTAGGTGCAGGTGGTAAAAGGTTTCTGGTTAATAAAGGTAAAGATTTTATTGAACTTTTTATAAAAAGTTTTTTTAAATTAAAGGGAACCCCCCTGGGTCAAACCTTCAAATGGCGACTTTGACGGTTTACTTTTCTTTATTTATTTTCAAAAGGGCACCTTCAATGAATTTCCCTTTTAAAAAATTTTGTCCCTGTGAAGTATTTTAGTGTTTTTCCCAGTTAAATCTGTGTTAAATTGTTCCAGGCATGGTTCAGCAAAATTTTAAAGGGTTTATTTCTCCTTTTTTAAAAGTTATTTTTGTGTTCTTTAGCCTAACCCAGTGGTCTTGTTGCCCCTATGTTTTTTTCATTGCTTTCACAAGAAAAGCAAATAAACTACATTTTTGGGGGAATACTCCTCAATTTCTTTGGGTTTATTTTTTAGTTAAAGACTGTCTTAATGTGTTTTGGGTTTTGAATGATTTTTTTTTTTGGGGTTTTTTTCCAGCTATGCCCTTTTTTTTTTAAAAAAGGTTTGGGCGTAAGGGAAATTTGGCAAAAATTTGCATTAGGCTTTTCGTTTAGTGGGTTTTTGGTTTGGGGCCTTTTTTTCTTATTTGTTTGAAATTGTTTAGGGAAAAGCCCGGGGAGCCTTTGTTTAAAATTAGATCTTTGGAAACTTTGTTTCATTCATTTCTTTTTTTATTTTTGTTTTAGCATAATCCGGGCCCTATCAAAAAAGAAGGCTACACTTTTTTAAACAGTTTGGGTGGTTAAAAAAATTGAGGTTTTTGGGGCCTGTTGATTTTGGGTTTTCTGTAAAACGGAGGGGTTTTTAAGGCCATTTTTTTTTTTCTACTTTTACACCAAAAAAAAATTTTAAATTGGGTTTTCCCTCCTTTTCCCCATGTAAAATGAATGGGGGTAAAAACCTTTTTTCCAAAGTTTTTAAAAAAATTTTTTAAAAATTTTGGTTCACCGGACTCCGCAACAAATGTGTCTCCCCACCAAAGGAAAAAAACCTTGGGTTTTTGAGATTTAGGGGAACAATTGCTTGTTCCTAAAACCTTTCCTTTAGATATTGGCGAAAATAGTGAACCCCGGGGGGGGGAAAACCCAAATGCCATCCCAAACCCATCCGGCCCGGTATATTGACCCTTTTTCAAAGTGTTTACTTTAAAAGGGAAAAAGCTGAAAAGTTCCATTTATTACAAATTGGGCATTGGGTCCCTTTCCCAAAAATTTAGTGTCGGAAAAAGCCTTTTTCGATTTTTTCTTAAGTTTTTTTTCCCCGGGAATATTATTAAAATTAAGTTAACTACTTTCAAAACTTACAAAAATTTCATTTTTATTTAGGGCATGGTTTTTGTTTGTAACCCCTAAATTTTTTAACAGTGGGGGTTGTTTGTTCAAAAGGTGATTTTTGGGAAGGGAAAAAATTTGGGCAAAATTAAAGGGGAAGGAAATCTCGGGAAGCTAAAAAAATTCGTAAAATTTTTATTTTTGGGAATTTTGGGGGGCCATACATTGGGGTTTGGGGGTTTTGGGAGAGGGGGGGTTTTTTACCAAACACGAAATTTATGGGGCATTTATTTTTTGTGTTTTCAAAGGGTTTTTTTTAAATTTTTCCCAAAATGATTTAGGGGGGCCCATTTAGAAATTTGTGATTTTTCATCTTTAAGTTTCCCCAAAATTTTTTGTTTTTTGGTTATTTTTTACCCAATAGGACTGGGGCTTTTCCTTTACTGCGGGTTTAAATAAACTATTTCATAATTAAAAACAAATTTTTTATACAGTTATATAACAAATTTAAAAACTTTCATTTTTTATTTTTTAAAACTTTTACATTTTTTTTAAAAGTCAAAAAATTTTAAAAAGTTTAAATTTTATTTTTGGAAAAAGCTCCCTGTAAATGCAAGCGGGTTAAGCGATTTGTAATGCTTCGGGAGCAAAAAACAACGCTAAAATCCACGTTTGGACCCCTCAAGCGGCCTTCTGCCTGGGAAAAGGGCCCAGGACAAAGAAAATTTACCATTTTAAATAGAGAAGGTAGAATGAAAAAATGCAATACATTTTTTCCAATGTTGTACTCCCAATTTTCAAAATCATTTTCCTTTTTCTTCCCCCTTTTTTTGGTTTTTGGGGAAAAAGGTCATTGATAGTTTGGGTTAAAAAAAAGAATTTTAAATAATTTTTTTTTTTTTTCAACAGAAAAATTTTTTTATTTTAATTTAAAGTGTTTTTAATTTAATTTTTTTTAAACAAATTTTTAAAAACCCCATATGTTAAAAAATTGTTAAAAAGTTTTGGGTTAAGAGTTTTGGATAAGATTAAAGGGTTTTAAAATTTTTTGTGGGGATTTTTTTTATTAATAAAATTTAAAAGATCCCTGGGAACCATAAACCCAAAGGGGGTCGGGTGAAGAAAAAAAAGAAAAATATAACATTTCATCCTTTACCAAAAAATTTCTCCTGAAAAAATTAAATTTAAAAAAAACCCCAAACCCCGGGAGAATTGGTTAAAACGCGGGAAAACGATAAAAGAGTTTTTTTTCGAACTGAATGAAGCTCAGATATTTCCCAAATGAATATTTTGTTTTTTAAAACTCTAGGAAACAAACAAAAAACTTTCTGAAAGGTACACCCCTTTTCCCCAAAGAACTGAATCCTATGAAAAAGTGGGTATTTTTGTCTAAATTTAAAGTTTTTTAAAGGAAAAACAAACAATAATAAAACGTACAAAGTTTTTGGAAAAAAACCATCCTGGAAAGAGAACATTTGGGAGAGATTTTTTTAAAGACTTGCATCAAAATGCCCTGAAAATTTTTCCAAATTTGGGAAACCTTTACAATAAACTGGTAATAACTAAGTTTTTTACAAGGGATCCAAAACCAGACTATTGGAAAAAAAAAAAAAAAAATTTTTGGGGGGGGGAAAAGGGAAAAAAAAATAAAAAAAAAACAAAAAAAATTTTTTTTTTTTTTGGGGGGGGGAAAAAACCCAAAAAAAAAAAAAAAATTTAAAAAAAAAGTTTTTTTTTTTTTTTTTTTTTAAAAATTTAAAAAATTTTTTTTTTTTAAAAAAAAAAAAAAAAAATTTTTTTTTGGGGGGAAAAAAAAAAAATAAAAAAATTTTTTTAAAAAAAAAAAAAAAAAAATTTTTTTTTAAAAAAAAAGGGTTTTTTTTAAAATTTTTAAAAAAAAGTTCCTTTTTTTAAAATTTTAAAAAAAAAAAAAAAAAAAAAGGGATTTAATTTTAAAAAAGGGTTTTTTTGGTTTTTTTTTCCCCGTTTGGTTTTCTTTAAAGGGGGAAAATTTTCAAATTTTAAATTTTAAAAAAAACCAAAAAGGGGGAAAAAAGGGGAATTTAAAACCCCCAAAAAAAAAAATTTTTGGGTAAAACCTTTTAAAAAAAAAATTTGGGGGGGGAAAAAATTTAAATTTTTGGGTTAAAAAAATTCCTTTTTTATTTTGGGGGGGGGGGTTAAAAAATTCCAAAATTTTTTTTGAAAACCAAAAAAAAAAAAAACCAAAAATTTTGAAATTTTTTTAAAAAAAAAAAACCCCAAAAAAAAAGGGTGTTTTATTTTTTAAAAAAAAAAAAAAAAAAAAAACTTTTTTAAAAAAAAAATACCCGGGGGCAAAGGGAAATTTTTTAAAAAAAAGGGGGGGTTTTTTTCAAAAAAAGGGGGGGGGGGCCCCCCCCTTAAAAAAAAAAAATTTTTCAAAAAAATTTTTTTTTAAATTTAAAAAAAAAATTAAAATTTTAAGACAAAAGGGGTTTTTTTTTTAAAATTTTTAAAAAAAGGGGGTTTTTAAAAAAAAAATTTTTTTTTTTTAAAAAAAAATTTTCCCTTAAAAAAAGGGGGTTTTGGGGTTTTTTAAAAAAAATTAAATTTTGGGGCCCAAAAAGTTCCAAAAAAAAAAATTTGTTTTAAAAAAAATTTTTTAAAAAATTTTTTAAAAAAACCCCAAAAAAAAAGGGGGGGGGAAAAGGAAAAAAAGGGGCCAAACCCCCAAAAAAAATTTTTTTTTTAAAAAAAAAAACCCCTTTTTTTAAAAAAAACCAAAAAAAACCAAAAAAAATTTTCCAAAAAAAAAAAAACCCCAAAAATTTTAAAAAAAAAAAGGAAAAAATTTTTTTAAAATTTTAAAAACTTTAAAAAAAAAAGGGGGGGGAAAAATTTTCCGGTTTTTTTTTAAAAGGGGGGGGTTTTTTTTTAAAAAAAAAACCGTTAAAAAACCCCCTTTTTTTTTTTTAAAATTTTTAAAAAAATTTTTTTCCCCAAAAAAATTTTTTTTAAAAAAAAAAAAAAATTTTCCCCAAAAAAAAAAATTTTTAAAAAATTAAAAAAAAAATTTTTTTTTTTTTAAAAAAAATCCAAAAAAAAAAGGTTTTAAAAAAAAAGGGGGGGGAAAAAAAAAGGGGTTTAAAAAAAGGGGGGGTTAAAAAAATTTTTGGGGCCTTTGGGGAAAAAAAAAAAGGCCCAAAAAAAAAAATTTTTTTGGGGGCCCCTTTTAAAAAATTTTTTTTAAAAAAATTTTTGGGGGCAAAAAAAAAAAAAAATTTTTTTGGGGGGGGGAAAAAGAAAAAAAAGGTTGGGGGGAAATTTTTTAAAAAAAAAAATTTTTAAAAAAACCCCCAGAGTTTTTAAAAAGGAAAAAACCGGAATTTTTTTTAATTTGGCCCAAAAAAATTTTAAAAAAAAAAAAAAAGGGGGAAAAAAAAAAATTAAAATTTTTTTTCCCAAAAATTTTTTAAAAATTTTTTAAAAAAAAAAAAAAAAATTTTTAAAAAAAAATTTGGGGGGGGGGGGTTTTTTTGGGGAAAAAGGGGGAAAAAAAAATTTTTTTTTTTAAAAAAAAAATTTTGGGGTTAGGGGGGTTTTCCAAAGGGGAAATTTTTTTAAAAAAAAGGGTTTTTGGGGGGGGGTTTTTTTTTAAAAATTTTAAAAATTTTTGGGGGGGGAAATTTTTAAAAAAAAAGGGGGGTAAATTTTTTAAAAAAAAGGGCGGGGAAAAAAAAAATTTTAAATTTTTTTCCTTTTTTTAAAAAAACCCCCGAAAAAAGAAAAAAAAAAAATTTTAAAAAACCCTTGGGGAAAAAAGGGGGGAAAATTTGGGGGGTTTTGGGGGGTTTTAAAAAAGGGGGGGAAAAAAAAAAAATTCCCGGGGGAAAAAAAAAAAGGGGGAAAAAAGGGGGAAAAAAAATTTTTTTTTGGAAAAAAAAAATTTTTAAAAAAAATTTTTTTTTTTTTTGGGGTTTTTTTTAAATTTAAAAAAATTTTTTTTTTTTTGGAAAGGGGGGAAAAATTTAAATTTTTTTTTTGGTTTTTTTTTTTTTTTTTTAAAAAAAAAAAAAAATTTTTGGGTTTTTTTTTAATTTGGGGGGGTTTTTTTTTAAAAAAAAAAGGGGAATTTTTTTTAAAAAAAAAAATTTTTTTCTTTTTTATTTAATTTTTGGGGGGAAAAAAAAAATTTAAGGCAAAAAAAGGGGGGGGGGTTTTTTTAAAAATTTAAAAAAAAAATTTTTTTGGGTTTTTTTTTAAAAAAAATTTTTAAAAATTTTTTTAAAAAAAAAAAAAAGGGAAAAAAGAAAAAAAAAATTTAAAAAATTTTAAAATTTAAAAAATTTTTTGGGGTTTTTTTTTTTAAAATTTTGGGGAAAAATTTTGGGGCCCCCCCCCCGGGGGGGGTTTTTTTTTAAAAAACCCCCCCCTTTTCCCCCCAAAAGGGGCCCCCCAAACCCCCCCTTTTTTAAAAAAATTTTTTTTTTTTAAAAAATTTTTTTTTCCAAAAAAAATTTAAATTTTTTCCCCCCGGGAAAAAAAAAAATTTTTGGGGAAAAAAAGTTTAAACAAAAACCCCCCTTTTTTGGGGAAAAAAAATTTAAAAAAAAAAAAAAATTTTTTTTTTTTTTAATAAAAGGCTTTTTGGGGGTTTTAAAAAAAAATTTTAAAAAAATTTTTGGCCCAAACCCCCAATTGGGGTTTTGGGGGGGGAAATTTTGGGAAAAAAAAAAAGGGGGCCCCTTTTTTTGGGAAAAGGAAAAAAAATTTTTTTTTTTTTTTTTTCCCAAATTTTTTTTTGGGGGTTTTTTCCAAAGGAAAAAAAAAAAAAATTTTTAAAAAAGGAAAAAAACCCGGGGGGAAAATTTTTTTTAAAAAACCCCCCAAAACCCCCCCTTAAAAATTTTGGGGTTTTTTTTAAAAGGGGGAAAAAGGGGGTTTTAAATTTTTAAAAAAAAAAAAAAATTTTTTTTAAACCCCGGGGGGTTTTTTTCCCCCCCAAAAAAATTTTAAAACCCCAAAAAATTTTTTGGGGGGTTAAAAAAGGGGGGGGGTTTTTTTAAAAATTTTTTTTCCCCTTTTTGGAAAGGGTACCAAAAAGGGCCCGGGGTTTTTTTTTACAAATTCCCAAAATTTTTTTTTTTTAAATTTTTAAAAAAAATTTTTTTGGGGGGGGGGTTTGGTTTTAAAAAAAAAAAAAATGTTTTTTAAAATTTTTTTTTTTTTTGGGAAAAAAAAAGGGGGGGTTTTTTTTAAACCAAAAAAATTTTTTTTAATTTTTTTTGGGGGTTTTTTTTTTCCCGGGTTTTTTTTTTTTTTAAAAAAAAAGGGGGGGTTTTTGGGGGCAAAGGGAAAAAAAGTTTTTTTTTTTGGAAATTTTTTAAAAAAAAAAAAATTTAAAAAATTTTTTTGGGGGGGCCCCAAAAAAAAAAATTTGGGTTGGGGAACCTAAAAAATTTTAACCCCTTTTTAAAAAAAAATTTTTAAAAGGGGAAAAAAAATTTTTTTTTTTAAAATTTTTCCCAAAAAAAGGGGGGGAAAAAAAAAAAAAAAGGGGAAAAGGGAAAAAAACCCTTTTTTTTTTTCCTTAAAACCCTTGGGAAAGGGGTTTTTAAAAATTTCCCAAAAACCAACCTTAAAAAATTTTTTTTGGAAAAAAAACAAATTTAAAAAAATTTTGGAAAAACCCCCAAAAAACCCTTTTTAAAAAAAAGAAAACCCGGGGGGTTTTTCCCAAAAAAAGGGGGGGGGGCCCCCCCCCCCCCCAAAAAAAAATAAAATTTTAAAAAACCGGGGGGGGAAAGGAAAAAAAAATTTTTTTTTTTTTTTTTGGAAAGGTTTTTAAAAATTTTAAATTTCCCCCTTTTTAAAAGGGGGGGAAAAAAAAAAATTTTTTCCCCCCGGGGGGAAAAAAAAAGGGAAAAAAAAATTTTTCCCCTTTTTAACCCCCAAAAACCCTCCCGGGGTTTTTAAAATTTCCGGAAAAATTTTAAAAAAAAGGGGGGTTTTTTTTTAAAAAAATTTTTTTTTGGGTTTTGGGAAAAAGGGGGGCCCCAAAGGTTTTTTAAAAAAAAAAAAAAATTTTTTGGGGGGTTTTTTTATCCCTTTAAAAAGGGGTCCTAATTAATTGAACCCGGGTCCCAAAAAATTTTTTTTTAAAAAAAAAAATTTTTTAAAAAAAAAAAACCCCAAAAAAAAAAAACCAAAAAAATTTAAAAAATTTTTTACCAAAAAAAGTAAAAATGGAAATTACCCAAAGGCCCAAAAATCTTTTGGGTTCAGGGACTGCAACACTTCATTTTTGTATTCAGAGGAAATGTATGTGACAACACCTTTGTCTATCTATTTCCCAATGCAAACACCTTCGGCGTACCTGGCGACTGTTTCACCTTTTCTCAAGACTGCAATCACTACTTCTTGCTTACGGTCATTATGCAACATGCCTGTACACAGTATTTCTGGCCAACAGCTTAACAGTAAGATCAAACGAGTTTAATAATTATCCATGAATAAACTGTGTCCAGCCCCGAGTTTATTCCCCAACAGTTTCAGCACAACATTTGCTGCACGGCCTTTCCCTCCCAGAGTACACTTCATACAAGAAACCACAGTATACTAAAAAGCTTAAAATTAATCCATGGGAGTCACTCAAAGTGGATAACAATCCCATATTTTAATATTTTTCCCCTTTAGATACTGTCTAAAGAGAAGCCTACCATACCATAAAATCACGGATTCGTCCAAGGACAGTTCTCTCTGAAGGTAATAAGTGTTTTCCATCTTTATGTTGTAATAGCCAATAAAGTGCTGAATTTTTTCAATTCTCTCATTAACATATTGGGCATTAGGACCCTGGAAATTTAAGCATCACTAAATGTTCAACAATCTGTCGTCACATGTACTTTGAAAAACAAGTAAGAGAATGAAATTAGGAACTTTTCCTCCCTCACAAACTATTTGTTTCAGGCCAGCTGTACAGTATGACCGGCCGGGAGGTGTTGTATCATGGTCCAAATTGTCCTCAGTCAGTAAAAAATTGTTCATTGTTGGTATTACCGCACTCCTCATTATATGAGATGGAAGTGTCTGAGTTACTAGACTCGCTCACGGAACACAAGCAATATTTACGGTAAGTAGAAGTCATATCTTATTAAAATTAAAACCATAAATTACACTCAAACGACTCAAAATATAACAAAAAGAACTACAAAATGAGTGTACACAAAAACCAACAGGGATATCAAGAAATGAATTCGAACATGACTCGTACCATACACAAAACATAGGTAACATACACTGTGACCTTACGCAAGTGCTGCCATACTCAGACTGAATGCAATTGGCATGGACACACCACGTCGTGAAGTGCTTTGGCACCATGGCCTCTTAGTAAGGCGCGGCCCGTAACAAACGTGTTTACAACATCAGTTTCACTAATGTTATCTCCCCTGGCTATTAATAAATAGTCCTTTCTGAGCTAAGTCAAACTCAGATAGTAACTCGTTCATCTACACTCATTCACCCTCATATTTGCCCATATCTCTACGATCGGCATCTTATAAACGAATAATGAAAAAGACAAATCTTATTATTCTCAAAATTAAATTTAAATTACCAATAATCAATGATCAACATAGAACTGTAGTGTTCTATGAAAGGGAATTGTAGACTGTATATGGCTTATTGTGTGCAAGGATATGCACACAAAGCTCCTTATACAGACTCTCATTCCTTCATTCTTATACTATCTTCTCATTTGATTCCTGCAGCACTCAAAATTGGGTGGCAATGAAAAAACTACCACGGAGATGGTAGCATAAGATCACACTAGTGCTCTCAGTTATAACAGGCCTTACTAGTGTACATGCGTGTTTGGTAGATGTTTCACATGTACATGCAGCCTTAATGGCGTTACATGTGTGTGTAGATAGAGGTTGCACGTGTACATGCAGCCTTAGTGTCGAACATGTGTGTATTGGTACTAACTGGTGTACATACACACAGAATTACTGGTGAACATGTGTGTGTTGGTAGAGGTTGCATGTGTACCCACAGCCCTACTGGTGTACATGTGTGTGTTGGTTGAGGTTGCATGTATACCCGCAGCCTTACTGCTGTACAAAAGTGTGTTGGTAGATGTTGCACACATGCATGAAGAATTACTGGTGTACATGCGTGTGTTGGTAGAGGTTGCATGTGTACATGCAATATTACTGGTGTATATGTATGTATTGACAGAGGTTGCACTTGTACACGCAGCCTTACTGGTGTACATGCGTTTGTTGGCAGAGGTTGCACATGTACACGCAGCCTTACTGGTGTATACGCCTGTGTTGGTAGAGGGTGCATTTCTAATGTTTTAGCATCTATAGCCGACCGAGCAATCATAGTGCCACTATTAATGAACGTAATTGGTGTGATAAGGAGTAAATTTCCTTACCATAAAATCTTTTTACCATTTCAATCATGACAATCAGTCATTTTATATATTTTTTCAATGTTTAATAAGTTCTTATTATTTATTTATTAATTTTGGCTGCATAAACTTAGTTATTTATAAATGAAACCATTGAGCTTGGCGTTAATACTTTGACTACGATGTTGATTTTTGTGTTATGATTTTTGTCATTCAACTTTTTATAATTTATTTTTCTTTCCTCATAGTTGTAGTTTTGATAACTTTTATCTCAGTTCCATAAATATAATATTATTGCAATATCGTTCTGGCTTGCCTTTGACAAACTGAAAACTATCTGTAACTGTCAGTGTCAATAGCTGTGCATATTCTAGATATACTAACTAAAAATGGAAAAATAGGTTCAGTAAAATGGTGTAAAAGTGCTTTTTACTGTTGTTTTATAAAGTGAAAGGTATATAAACAAATACATACACTCTACAGGTAGAGAGCTCCACTGTTCTGGACACTTCTTCTTTTCACTGCTCACACCACTAGCCATCCATTCATCTAACTCCAGTCTTATTTTTTTCAGCAATTCTTGGTTATAATTTACTTTAGACATTTCCTTCTTAGTCATTTGATTGTTTATTTCATCACTTCCCTCTGATTTGGCTTCTTCTGGAGCAAAGTCTGCTGGATTATATGGAGGAAATTCACTGTCGAAGAATGTTTTGAGGACATCGTCATCGCCTTTAGTCTTGTCAAAGTTCCTTGACGAATATGCCCTTCTCTGCTTAATGTGATGATTTGGATGACCTTTGCCAATATTGGTTAATGTTGTTGATTTCCTTAATGTTGATGTTTTTAGTTTGTGTAGTTGGAGAGGAATTCTTAGCTGTGGTGCCTAAAAATGAGACAAAATATATTATCAATGATGAACTTTGTTTAATATACTAGTGTTGTACAGAAAAAAGAACTAATAGATAAAAAAACACCTGTACTAAAACCAAACAAAATAATGATTAAAGCAATAATCATTTGTGGCTGACAATAATGAAGATTTAACTCAATAAGTGATTGAAATTTAACGTTCTTTCTTAAAGTGGCCTTTTTCCTAACTTCCAAGCCCCCGTTGTGAAGTCGACAGGTCCAGACAGCTCTATAGTAGCCAGACAATCTTACCGCCAGTGGGCTAAAATATGCTTTTCTATTTCAACTGTACGGTTTGTATTTATTATTATAATGAACAATGTATGGTTATGAAAGGTCCAATCTAGTAGATCATCTAGTAGTAGTTGATATCACATTCTTAATTTAAAATAGTCACAAATGATATTAAAAGTTTCACTTATTTAACAAAAATTTATCTTAAGGCCTTCATCTATCAAATTACCTTTCAAGTGTTATGATATGATCATTATTAACGACTGAATTGCTGGAAAAGAAAGCCATATTTTGGGAGTTTTTCGAGTGGGGAGGCAAAATGTTTTGTTTAGTGAAAGAAAGTATTAAAATATGCAATAATAAAGAAAAACAACTGTTCAATGTTACGACATTGGAGGATGTTGTTGAATGCCTTGTTTGTATATTTTTCGACATTGAAATAGTTTAGATAGCTTTATGCAGTTGAAGTGCACAACAGCCCATTTAAACAAATAATTTGATATATACGAGGTGTGTTTTTAAAGTAAGTACCGTTTTGTAATCCCAGCATTGCAGCGCTGTCCTCGGCATTCAGTGCAAGCACGTTCTGTACCACTATCTGTTGGCAAGCCATAGCCGCCGTTACGGATTAATTTAACTGTATTTAAGGTTGCTTATGAGTTTTTAAAATGTCTTCTCTGATTGAAAATGCCGCCGACTGTTAAGTACACATGGTGTAAGTTTCATAATGCTAAGTGTGTGAAAGCTGCTGACATTCATTGTGTGATCTGTTACAGTACCAATTTTGTTCAAAAAATTGCCACCATGGCGATTCTAACACTCTAAGAGTGTGAGAGAAAAAGGCTAAATATTTGTTTTTGTGATTCTTTGTTGGCATTTTGGGGTAAGTATAACTCTCGGTACATCAAATTTTCTGTCATAATTTCATAAATCACACTTCTTGACACATTAGGGCACTCACTACATAATGATGCAGTTTTAAAGCATCTTTTCTCTTTGACTTTTTCATGAATGTTTTGCATCAAGTCATCAGTAATGAGTGAAGGTTGTCTACTTTGTTCCTCATCATGCACATTTGTACAGCCATCTTTAAAAACGCTCACCCATTTCCGTACCATCCTATCACTAATTCAGTTTTCCCATAAATTTCACAGATCTCATGAAGAATGTCAGCTGCTTTCATGCCTGACTTTTAAGAAAACTTATCAAATACTTTACTGTCGGCAGCATTTTTAATTTAAGGAGGTATTTTAGCAACAATCATAAGCAATCTTAAATGCAGTCAAATGGATCTATAACGGCGGCTATGGCTTGCCAACAGATAGTGGTACACAGTGTGCATGCTCCAAACGTCAAGTGCAGTGCTACAACGGCGGAATTACGAAACAGTATTTATTTTAAAATCACGTGTCATATATATAAAGATACCACTTGGCAATTTTTTAAACTTTTAATTTGTATATATAACATTTCTCAATAGCATCTAGTTTTTTTTACTTTTAGGTCCAACATAACAATGATCTTTTGGGATCGAAATTGATTTTTTTATTAAATATTTAAAAGATTGGTAAATGTTATCTCTACATATATTTTTAAACAATCAATGACTATAAATTTCACATGTATTTATGAGATTATAAGTAGTGATCTAATAATGATATTTATGAATATCATTGGTAGAGATCTACTTCCCATTGTAGAAATTAAATACAAATTCAAATTAATAATAGGATAGACAGGAAATCATGAAACCTTGGCTACCTGAGAAGAAAGTCCATTGTTAACCACAAGACTTAACAAATGATTCTGGAGAAAGGTGGTTACACATGTTTGAATACATCTCTTGATGGTGAAATTATGAGGTCGCAGGATTGCGTCATTCATTGATAGGTTGAGAAAGAGATAGAAGGGATCTTAGTAATTTTGTAGTTTAGTATCATTACTTTGGTTCAAGGGTTGCACAAACATAAACTTTATTATTATATATAGCCATATGTATAGTGGCTTGTTGTTTGTAGTGTTTCAACAATATAGCCAAAACAACCTTATGCCACCCAAGACAAGTCTCAAACTTAAAGATGATTTTTAATATCTAGCCAATGTTATATTTTTCAACTTGTCTTACAAAAAGTCTGCCAACTCCCAAAAAGAAAAGCCTTAGGCATCTTGAAACTATATCTGCAGTTTCAATGCAAGTGCCTGATTTGTGTTTGAACAATATAAACTTACATTAAATTCATGTTAGAACATGAAAACTGGATGAGTAACGGAAAATTCATCAAATCTGTTCAACCTAAAATACTTAACCCCAACTTTAACCCTTATAGTGCCGGGCCATTTTTGCATTTCCTATGCGAAAAGTGCCAGGCCAATTTGGGCAAAAATGTAAGGTTCCAGGTAAAAATTTATAGAATCCATGTTTTTAGTCATATTTATATAAATTCTTTTTTAAATGAAAGAGCAATAAGTGGTCTATAGAGCTATGTATATATATTTAACCTTTCTTTGTAATAAATTTTATTTTTTTCTAAAAACCTTGAAAAAAAATTTTGAAGGTCCGTATGTTAGTTATAATTTTATTTTAGAATATTGTCCTGAACGGTATTTTATAGAGCATTTAAAACTGAACTAATACATATAATTTCATTTAATATACTTCTAAAATTATCTCTTTACAAAATTATAACTAAAAGATTACAAATTGGTTGCTAAGCGACATACAGGCGAATTGTTACGTCTGTCTAATAGTTACGTGTCTGTCACGGAACAGTTACGTCATATAGACACAGTCCAAGAGCGAAACTGCGTGCAGCAGTCATTGGCAAAGCGTGTGGTATTATTCTGGCGGCCATTTAATAAAACATAACGATGCACTATAACAAATACAGCGCGTCTCTCACAGCGACGCTGGCATTTCTCGCACTAGTAAGGAGCGTCGCTGACAGCGATTCCCGGCACTATAAGGGTTAAGCCTTGAAGAATAAATAACATTAACCAAAAGTTAACTCATTACAAAACAGAACTTTGCATAACCTGTGCTTTTTATCTTAGGTATGTTGTAAATTATTTAAGTAGTGGAATGGTTAATGAAGAATGAAGACTATTTTAACAGCTTCATTTAAAATTGCAGCACTAAAATAATCTACATCATACATAGAAACCCCACAAGTGAGATAAGCATAATAATTGTCTAAATTTCTGGTGTGGTGGCTCAGTGGCGAAGGCTTCAGACTGCAGAGGGCAAGGTCTATGCTAACTGAGCAGACGGTCAGGACTTAACTCGTTGAGTAACGTTTATACACAGGCCTGCAGGCCCATGTGAACTGGTGAGTAAAAGTTAAAAAATATAAAATAATTTTTTTTAATGAAAAATGTTAACTGCATTGCTGACCTGCCCTGTCTTCCCACTGGAACTCTGCGTAGTAACACAAATTACATAAATACAAAAAGCCTGGAAAATATTGTCTTTTCTAGTCTATGCGATGATAGCCCATTTGGTCTAAGTTATACGCGTTTTTATGTTATCTATGCATACATGAAGTATTGTAAGATCCCTAAACCTTCAAAAAGCTTCCAACTCAACAGAGATGACTAATTTCAACAATGTTTAACACAAAGTCTTACCTCTAGAAGACATTTATTTAACCCTCAATAAACCGCAAACTTTCATATTCACAAGCCCTGTTGAGACTATTCTAAGCTCAGAAGTAAGTCAAGTACCTCTGGTGTTTGAGCCGAACACCAATTAAAAGAATGTTCAGTTTTTGATTAGCCTGTCTATTAATAAGATGAACCTTAAATACTTCTTTTTTGTGAGGTTTAGAATCAACTTATAGGTTCTAAAATACTCTGTGAAGACTGTAAGATCAGTTACAAAAATAGTTTCCTTCATTTAGGACTACTAACTGTATATGGTAAAAATTATTCTCATTAAATATAACAACAGTCAACAATACAAATTTTGCTATTATGGATCATAATAAAGAAATGTATAAAAAAAGCCTACCTATACAGTTTTTTAAAACAATAACGAAAGAAAAACAAAACAAAACAAATCGAAATCATCAATAGATGAATTTAAAACTAAAGAATACCTAGCAATCAGTTAAATTGCTGCTAAACTGCTGATACCGTTCATGTACATTTGATTGTATAGTAATGAATAAAGTTAACTTTGACTTTTTTTAAGGAGAGGCCTATCTCCTTTTTGACCTTGCAGTAAACATTCCCCATACACTATTGATCTGTGCGAGGAATTTATCAGACAGTCCTTCCCCCCCTTCGGAGAACCAGTCCAGTACAAGGTGAATATAACTGATAAAAACTAACAGTCAAGGTGAGGATTTGAACCTGCAACTCCAACTCAGGTTGAAAGTCCTGACGCTTAAGACAGCTCGGCACTGACTCACATACACAGTATCAATCAAGTTTGACTAATTGATTTGTGAATGTCAGTTTCTGTATGTATGTTGATAAAACAATATTAAATGCATAGACAAAGCTTCAGAACTGTCTTTTGGATGCCGCATTATACGCATCCAACGGTAGAGGAGCGAATGCCAAGCTATGAAGAAGGCCATCCGTTAGTTGCCTGAAGGGTTTCCGTGCAGTCTTACTATATATATTTTGCTACCATTAGTTGGGAGTTCAAAATCAAGCCTAAATTGGAGGGCTTTTGACTCAACATTAAAATTCCAGCAAGGCCAAGGAAAGCATATTGACAAAGAGATTTAATCCCCACTAATATATGTCGAGTGCATTGGATTTTATACTAGGAGAATCAATTGCTACCATTTTCCAATCACCTTGGAACACTTGTTTAAGAGTGTACACCTTCCACCATAGTTGATTTGTTTCTCCATAAAGCCAATGTTAATTTCAAAATGAAATTACAGCTTTCTTTATGAACAACAATTTTAGGGTTAGATTTTAGATAGATTAAAACTCTAACTCTGCTACAGCAACCCAGGAGAAGAAACATTAAAACGCTAACTCTGCTACAGCAACCCAGGAGAAGAAACATTAAAACTCTAACTCTGCTACAGCAACCCAGGAGAAGACACATTAAAACTCTAACTCTGCTACAGCAACCCAGGAGAAGAAACATTAAAACTCTAACTCTGCTACAGCAACCCAGGAGAAGACACATTAAAACTCTAACTCTGCTACAGCAACCCAGAAGAAACATTAAAACTCTAACTCTGCTACAGCAACCCAGGAGAAGAAACATTAAAACTCTAACTCTGCTACAGCAACCCAGAAGAAACATTAAAACTCTAACTCTGCTACAGCAACCCAGGAGAAGAAACATTAAAACTCTAACTCTGCTACAGCAACCCAGGAGAAGACACATTAAAACTCTAACTCTGCTACAGCAACCCAGGAGAAGAAACATTAAAACTCTAACTCTGCTACAGCAACCCAGGAGAAGAAACATTAAAACTCTAACTCTGCTACAGCAACCCAGGAGAAGAAACATTAAAACTCTAACTCTGCTACAGCAACCCAGGAGAAGAAACATTAAAACTCTAACTCTGCTACAGCAACCCAGGAGAAGAAACGTTAAAACTCTAACTCTGCTACAGCAACCCAGGAGAAGAAACGTTAAAACTCTAACTCTGCTACAGCAACCCAGGAGAAGAAACATTAAAACTCTAACTCTGCTACAGCAACCCAGGAGAAGACACATTAAAACTCTAACTCTGCTACAGCAACCCAGGAGAAGAAACATTAAAACTCTAACTCTGCTACAGCAACCCAGGAGAAGAAACATTAAAACTCTAACTCTGCTACAGCAACCCAGGAGAAGAAACATTAAAACTCTAACTCTGCTACAGCAACCCAGGAGAAGACACATTAAAACTCTAACTCTGCTACAGCAACCCAGGAGAAGAAACATTAAAACTCTAACTCTGCTACAGCAACCCAGGAGAAGAAACATTAAAACTCTAACTCTGCTACAGCAACCCAGGAGAAGAAACATTAAAACTCTAACTCTGCTACAGCAACCCAGGAGAAGAAACATTAAAACTCTAACTCTGCTACAGCAACCCAGGAGAAGAAACATTAAAAAGCCTACTTTATAAAAGATTTCCAGACTATACTGAATGGCTTTCTTTTTATTTTATTAGAGAAATTTTGTATTTATTTTCAATTGTGAATTTTTTTTAAAGTAAAACAACAAAACTTACATGAAGAGAACGGCTATGCATATTTGATGGTTGTGGATTGCTAAATTTTTTTTCTTTGGATTTTCTTGGATTGTTTACAACTATTTCCTTGTTTCTTGACTTTAGATAAACTGGATATTTAGACTTCTGAAGTGACTTTGGATTTTTTGTTCTGAAACCAGATTAGAGTAATTTCACATTTAAAATGTTACAATATTAATGTTCTTTAACTAGCTAACATTACCATTCATTGATATTACATTAATAAAGGGTACAAAATACATAGTACCACTAAATCCAACAAGAAAGATATGTACACAATAAATCACATTAGATTTAGAGACATGAATATACAGATATTTACTCTGGTTAAAAAAATAAACAATTGGCTAAATACTTCAAAATAAATCTATACAATTTTTTTAATTTATTTATAAGACGACGACTGTCAAGATATGAGAGAGAATATTGATTTCGATTGAGTATAATGAGCGAACATAGCCATTGTTACAAACTAAGGCAGACTATAGACTATGCCTTAGAAAGTGCCATTAATTAATAGCCAAATACCAAACGAACAGCTGGTGGTTATCAGCTGATCCTTTTTAAAAATTTGTTATGGCTCTGATTGAACTCTATATCAAAGAAGCAACCACTATATTGCATATAAAGTTTTTAACTTTCTACCATCCAAAACTTTTTAACTTATAGCTTTTATATGAAACACATTAACCCATTAAAAATATTTTTCTGTGATAGCTGTAACATTTATTTACAGAGGAACTCCAACTATCCAAATCGCTGATTATCTGAATTGCTTTCAGAATATCATAAAAGAAGCCTTAAAATATTCAGAGTTGTAATTTTGTAAATCTAAAAAAAACAAAAGTGAACAACAATGTAAAGTAGTATTTTTAATCTTTAAAAAGATAAATCATAAATACATTTATTAGAATAAATAATTTAGCTTGTAACATCTTAAATGAAAAAGAAAATCCATATTCCGCCATAGTATACTGTAGTATGTATTTAAATTGTAATTAATTACATAATAAATGCTCCTTCACTTTAAAAATATGGCGTTTTCATCCTCTTTCAATATTTTACAGTAATTCAATAAAATAGACTGATGACAAATACGCAATCATTTGAATTTTTAACTATCCCAATAGGATTTAGTTACAGTTGATTCAGACAGTTGGAGTTCTACTGTATCTACTTACACGAGTTGTTCAGAGTCAATAGCAGTAGCGTTATAAGTGTAATCAAATGCTGGAATCATATCTGGCGAGGTTGGTGGAATACGCGGTGTTGATAAAGTTGGTGAATTGTGCACTCTAACACTCACGATAGGTTTTTGAGTTTTTGTCTGGGCCACGTATCCAGACATCGTTGGGTTTCCTATTTCCTGAAAAATTCTGACAATTATCATATTTATAATAGCAAAATATTGAATATAGAACATAAAAAAAACCTGTAATAAAGTTGCAATCTTGTTTGGAAGGAAATAAATGAAATTAAATCTAACAGAATTGAATGATATATGGCAGAAAGTCCTCAACTCTGAACTTATCTCTACTAACAAATGTGGTAAAAAAAAAATCTAAAATGATAACAAAAATTTTAGGGATTAGAAAGAAGAAATTACCTTATCTTATTTTAGTAATTAAGCTCTTAAAGTGGTTTGTAACTTTTACGAAGGTTTCAACTTTCAAGATCCCTGAAGAAATGCTGCAGACATCTGCATCATCCCTAATATATGTAAATTAGGGATTAAAAAAAAATATTTACTTATGTCATCCTGGTTGCTACTACAATTTTTAAACAGAATTACACAGTGGTGGAAAAGTAGTTTTCTGTCTCACTTCCACAAATAAGTTGTGGAACTAGTAAAATCTTTCGCATTCTACCAGTGCATTTAGTAGGTTGCTTTCTAAGCCTATAACCCATATAGTGTAAAGTAAAACTTTATCATTATAACTTTATAAGAAAGAACAGTTCTTATAAAGCGTTTGAGATATTTTTTAAGTTGATAAAAATATATATAAACATAATGGATCATTATTTTCAGTTTTTACCTCAGCACGAACAAATTACACAATTATTATTGCCGGCGTGGTGTATAGTGGTTAAGGCTTTGAACTGCGCAGGACATTGTCCAAGGTTCGAATACCCACTGAACCAAGGGTCGGTACTTCACTCGTTGAATAAAATTCACGCACAGGCTTGCAAGCCTATGTGAACGGGCGAGTGAAGTTTTATATTTAAAAACTAAAAAAAAAACTAAAAAAAAAAAACTAAAAACATTACACTGATTTATATCTTCATTAATTTATTTTTATTATGGTTTTGTGATTGAATATTATTAGATTTATTTTCCATCTACTAATAGTAAGATTTAATTATATTAGTATATGAGATCTTAACTTACCCCAAGGTTTAAAACAGAATCATTATGAATACATAATGTATTATATTAAAGGCAGTAGATTACCATCAAATAAATTGTCTCATTTATACAAATGAACACAATATTTACAGTTATTTACATTCAGGAACAAACACTTAGTTAAACAATTTATTTTTTTGTTAGCAGTAAATTTGTAATAATCTTAGTTGTAACTATTACATAAAAATCTAATGTTGTCTGTCTGTGTGTACATGTGTAACTCAATCACACAAAAACTACTGGACTCATTCAGCTGGAATTTTACATAGACATTCTTAGGGCCTCTGATTAATACATATGCCTATCTTTATTTTGAAATTAGGGCACCGCCCCAGAGGCTCTAAGAAGTATCTATGCAAGCCCTATGGTAATACCAATTTGATAATTGTTTTATTAATGAGCTGTTGGAATAAACAAACAACTTACATAGTTCTGAAGTAAATATCGTGCCAAACCTAACCACAATGCACGGTAACTATAAAACTAGGTATCACAACAAGGCTGCATGGTAAACAAATGGGTGAAATCAGCTGATTTGATTAGATACTACTAACTAAATCTACCAATTACATAGAAGCATTCAGCTGAACAGTAATCAAGTTATTTACCACTTATCTGCTGGAATTGTAATCACGGGAATTAGAACAGAATTTTTGTGTTTATTTTGCCATTTCATCCATGTGACGTCATGGAAGATACACACAGTACATTTCTTCAACTTTTCTAGGTACTGTGCCACAATGCACTTTTGCGATCATGTGTTTCACTCACTTTTGTGAACAAGCGGATGGAACCTGCACATTTTCACAAAAGGAAACAAAGCTGTAAATGTTGTTTATAAGTCATATTAAAAATCATTTAAACAACCTAGAGTTAGTGAAGTTGAGAGTTGATATTGGTCACTTAATATGTTCAAATTATTAAATTTACAATAAAACCAATATATATTTAATTTTCAACTAGGCCTTTCGCCAGCAAAGCTGGCATCATCAGGCAACACAACTTTATTTGTAAACAAACAAGACAATAATTAGTTCTGAAAACAGATCTAAATAATTTAAAGAATATAAGTATAAATATATTGTAAATAATGTATAATATGTATATATATTAGAGTGTATAATTTTTAATAAAATAAGTTGATAATAAACGAGAATTTTGAATAGGTCCTAGTCAAAATTTTTGTTTTTTATCAACTTATTTTATTAAAAATTATACACTCTAATATATATACATACTATACAGTATTTACAATATATTTATACTTATATTCTTAAAATTATTTACATCTGTTTTCAGAACTAATTATTGTCTTGTTTGTTTATAAATAAAGTTACAAGTGTTGCCTGATGATGCCAGTTTTGCTGACGAAAGGCCTAGTTGAAAATTAAATATATTGGTTTTATTGTAAATTTAATAATTTGAACATAACCTAGAGTTAACTTATTTCATCCATGTTTAGTATTACTTAATGCAATAAGCACAACATAAATTCCATACGAAGGATGGGTACTTTGCTAGTCTTTTCTATTTCTTTTACAGTTGGTTTTCCAAATGGTGATTTGGACTTAGACCAGGACTTTTTAGTTGAAAATCATTGTCTTTGATGTGCTTTGGTATAAATAAACTCGTATTTCCTCTTTCCAGGTCTAATAGTTGGTAAAATTGGTTGAAGAAATCTTGAAACTAGCCATATAATCTTCTGTTTCATTATCGTTAAAATTCTTTCTGCTGTATTTCTATAAATTGCAGCATTAATTTTTCTTTAAGGTTGTTCAAAATGACAGTTTTTTTTTTTTTAGAGAAGTGGATTTCTCAATTCATTGAGAGATAATTCGTTTTCACTCTGCAATAAACAGCCAGTTTTCTTCCTTTTCTGTTTGTATAGGGACGACGGTCTCCGGATTGCAAAGTAAACAGTTGAATGTGCTTGCACATATTAAACTTTACTGATGAATTCAGACATAAACAGATATAGGCATGAGTACATATCTTGCAATCAGGACATCGCAAATTGCATTTATAATCCAGTTGGTCTTAGAAGTTTCTTTAACTTTGTATCGTTCTTGCTAATTTGAAGATAAAATCGTCCGTGGTTTCTCTGTCGAAATTATCTGTTCTGATGGAAGCAAGCTAATGACCTTTGGCGTATAAGAACCAACTTCCTTAAAATTTTCCTTTGTTTAGATAAATTAAACATTAAAAAATTTGTCCCTCATAAATCTCATTAATTGGTGTATTGCAACATCAAGTCGTTTTGGTTTTTACCCTGCATATAGATTGTTTAAAGATACCATGCATTCTCTCTAAATGCACGTGTTTATATTTAAACCAGCATGAAGACGATAACAGTACTACGTCCATTTAGAATCTTAGACAGTATATTCATGCTTAAAATATTCTCCAAACGTTTTGCAGTTACTGTCATATTTCATACTTATAGATTTAACAAGCATATGTTTGTTTGGTACAATTTGATGATGTGGAAAGAGGATTAACAATGACAATAATTTTAAAGTTAACAATATAAAGATTCACTTCGCTACGGCCGCTCCTCCTTAGGTGTAGGTGGGTGGCATATATTTTAACTTAAACACCACCCATATGAACTGAAGATACAAAGGATATATGGTTCCTTATTTAAGTGACCCATCCGCTACCTATACAAGTACAGTGGTATTGATATGTGTTTATAACTATATATATATGTGTAAATAAAACTAAGCTAAATAAAAATGAACAATAAACAATGGATTAAATATTTTGTGTTAAATAAATTTATTTCATTTGATGATTGTATAAATACGTAAGCCATTTTATTTAGTTCTAGGAGACACCCCTGCACATTTCACGTGCCAAAGCCGTCGCTCGATACACCTCGACCTTTGGCCTAGGCACGTGACATTTTACTAAAAATAATAGTAGATTAACTGTATAACATAAAATCACTATACTAAATTTATTTACAATATCTCACTTACACTACTTGCTGTACAGTCGTGGTGACCCTACAAAGGAGTGATTGTCGCTGTAATAGAGTGGTAGTGATGGGCCTGGACCTACAATTGGAGGGTTAATGTTATTGGTAGAGAAAATTATTTCTAATTTTAGAGACATTTACTTCAGAAACTGTTTTCAGGAACATAATTTATTTATTCTTCAACTCATATAACTGCTTCTCTGTCTGTTTCTTGGAGTAAAGTTCAAATCATCTTCTAGATTTCTCACAAGATGTGATTTTACATAAGTTTTTCCTCCATGCACACTCTGCGTGCCAGGTATACAATAAATTATAGGCCTATTCTGGTTCACTCATGGTTTTGACCCATGGCATGACAAATTCTTGCCTCATTCTGACATTAATAGTTTAGGATCGAAGGCATTTGATGCTGTCTAGAATCTTATCAAAAGGAGTTTTGAGTGCAATTCTTCTGCTATAACATTTTTTCTTGTGTAGATAATCTTAATTTACCTAAATCTTATTATGTCCCACATGAATTAGACAACATTTGATATTCATTATGCCAGAAGAATAAACAATATTGCATTCACTTTTGTTGGGCAGAAGCCGTTTATCTTATTACTTTCCAATAACTTCAGCCATCTTTTATTTTTACTCTCAGACTTGTTTCCATCCCAATGATGTACAAAGTAGATTTTAATGCTTTCGTCAACCTCACTGACTTACTTTGTTTGATTTTTTAAGCCATTAACGCACAAACGACTAATAATTGGTGAGTTGCCGCTGTTAGAGTTAACATGTTACTATCTGATACATTAATATTATATATGACATAAGTAATATAATTTACTTAATACTGGCAATATCCAAGTTTGTGATGATTGTCCAAACTTCAAAAATCTTTATTAAAGGGTAGAAGATGAACTTAAAGGAGTAAGGAATTTTATTAACAATGTTATTTTGTTAGTAAATCTTTATACGGTATTGTTTTTGCTGATTCACGGATTTATCGTGACAGCCAGTGGTCAATCAGTCTAAGAAGTCAGGACTTTGGACCTGAGATAGTGCAGGTTCGAATACTTGCCTTGACTGTTAGTTTTGAACAGTAATAATCACATACGGTACTGTTGGCCCACACACCTAAGGTGGTGTTGACCCACCCATACAACTACAGTGGCGTTGACTCAACCACCCACCCATACACCTACGGTGGTGTTAAAACTAAACCGTGAACCAGTACAGTACCAACACTTGAGCAGAGGTAATTTGGAAAATGTTAGATTAATTAATTAATTTCCACAGACATCCACTAAATTTCGATGAATTTAGAAAAAAGATGAAGATTTAATCAATTGTAAATGTTAGATTAAGTGTAAATACCAAAGCATTATGAGTTCTAAATCACTGAGAAGTAGCCAGCTACAATGAGAATGATTTTAATACAACCACCAGTATTGGCCAGCATTTTCAGGTTCCTCCAGATAAACAAACATGTAGACTGTAACAGCTGACGATGCAATAAGATTTGTTTACCATCGACCGCTAAACTGAAATAACTTTGCCGTTCAGACCAATTTAACGACTGTAGAACTGTGGCAAATCATTCCACTTGTAGGGGCCTACTGTACTGGTTCTTTCCCTTACTCTCATGAATTCAACGGAACTTTCAGAATGTTCCAAAAACTCTTATATATTTCAGGTGTGATATTGTGGGCCTAGGCCTACAATTGGAGGGTTAATGTTATAGGTAGAGACAATTATTTCTAATTTATAGACATTTACTTATGAAACATGTTTTCAGAAACATAATTTATTTATTTGGTATTCATGCAGTTTCTTGCCACCAAAAAAAATTAGAAAATTTAGCTTAAAATGGGTCTAGAATTGGCTGTATTTTCAGGAGATATACTTTATAATCCCCGGAAATAATATATTTTACCGAAAACTTCAAAAAAAAAAAAAAAAAAAAAAAAAAAAAAAAAAAAGTTATACAACTTTAAGTATTTTCGTCATATTTCTATGAATTTAAATGGTATTTTAGTCATCTTTTTATATTTTGATTTTTTGCGCTGAATACAAATTTGACAACTATTTTGGTATATTACAACTATTTCTCGAGATATAACGCAAAAAATAATTTCGCGGCAAATCATGATTAGCGGCCACTAAGCGATCATTATATATACAACAACTATTAATCACAAAAACCGAATTCACCTATATCCTGTCGGAGTGACGGCCAGAAGGCCGTCACGGAGGCCACATGCTCGAATTTAACACAAATTACGAATATTCGTTGAGAAAAGAAGACAATTAGGACAATTTAGGTTGTTTGGTTAGGTCAGTGAAAAATGCATATTATACGCTGATAAAATATAATTTTACTACAAAACCAATTATATGTGTTTAGCATAAAAACGTGATAAATGAAAAAAAGTTGTCGAAAATAACGATTGTTAAAAAAGTTGGTTTTTTCACTATCTTATAATTACCATTCATATATTATTCAACTCATAAAACATTGCATGTCTATAATTTTGTTTAGTATTGATATTATTACAGATACAATTAAAAAAATGAATCAAATTATTGATTACAGTACATGGTTTGGATAAAATTACCATTTATTATGATCCTTTGAGAGCTTGTAAAATTAACCAAAAACCCTCTGGCAATTCAAGAGATTTATGCATGGCCCATTTTGGGTTTACGACATTTATAATGAAAAAAGGTTAAAGCTACTTACCTTGAAATGATTAAATCAAGATCCAGCTTAAACTTAATTGTACCATAACCTAGACATTATGACGAGTGTGTCTTATTGATCAATTACTATCGTACTCTTTGATCCGATAAATAAATTTTATTTAAATAACAATATAGGAAGCTTTAACACAATCATCATCGAACCAACAAGAGGAAGTCTGTTTTATTTAATTGTCACTTCACAAAAATGTATAGTGTCAAAACATTCAACCAATTAATTTTTGAATTGAACTGAAATGAGTGAACGGCGACAAATCAAAGTAACATGACGGAACTTCTAACCTCGGTAACCAGTGTAGCCAACATTCAAAACTTCGTATACTATCCTCAGGAAGTCTTTTACTATTTATATAGTTATTTACAAGTTTTTAAGCTGTTGATATGTACTTGAACACTATTGATACTTACGACGTACATTGTTCACGCCGTCGTAGTATGGTTAGCGTGTTGTTGGTGCCACAGTTCAACAGAAAACAACATAATTCCATAAATGTGTTTTACAATTTATTTATTTATTTGTACCAACGGTACACACCATTTTTACAAATACAAATATTTTATTGCCATTGATCACATATACATGAAATAGCCATTGTCAAATGTGTGTACAGCATTTCTTAAAATTATACAAAAGGTGTTAGGTAATAAGATGATTGTACATAGTTGATATATTCTGTAGTTATAAGATTTGATTTTTGGTATTTCCCATGTTCACTAAAGCCGAGAGAGAGGGTTATCTGCCCTTAGAATAAACATCACGCCACCCCAAATTCGAGCTCTCATTGGTGCTCAGGAATGAACTCTCCTCAGGCGACGGTTTCGCGCCACACAACACACACTCACGTTTAGTCTCTCATAGTGTAAGGTCGCGGGTCTCGTTTCCAACTCAACAATTAGTGATTTTGTGCCTCTTTAAATTCTAACTCTACCTCTTGTAACTCTCTCTAACTCTGTGCTGTTCATCCAGACCTTCAAGAACCTCGTTTGTGCGGTACGTGGTCGGTCTTCTGGACTTTCGAAACGCTCGTACTTCCGCGACTACTCTTCAGTGCTTTAGAACTGTGACAAAGGAAGGTGGACTGGATTACCAAAAGTGTCTCCAACAACTCCTGTTGGATACGTGGTCAACCAATCTCTGTGGTGAGTCAATTCTCTCTAATTAATTATTTACGTCCTTAGTTTATTCCCCCGTCTGCTCCGGAAGAGCAGTGGTCCTCCGTGTTCAGGAACAGAAACATTAACATTCTCTACCCGACAAAAGGATTCTGTCATAAAATTAAGACAAAACAAAACTAAAAGTTAATTGGAATGTTGCAACGCAAACATTCTTGGACTGAATAAAAAAGGTTACAAACTAACCCATCATATAAAATATATTTAAATTTTTTGAAAGGAATGGTTCGATCAGAAGGTGGTAGTTTATTAAAAACATGTGTTGCATTGATTTGGAAAGAGTTTACTGTTTTATTGAATCTATGCTGCGGAACATCTATCATGGATTTGGAACGGGTGTTGTGGCTATAGATATCTTCTCTGGTGCTGAAATTGAGCAAATTGGATTTTGTATGTAGTAAAATGTGATATATGTAAAGATTGTAAATAGTGAGAATTTTTAACTTTTAAAAAAGTGGTCGAATGTTCTAGTAGTCCAACTCTGCACATTGTTCTTATGACTTTCTTTTGCAAAATCAAGACTTTATGTACATGAGGAGAGTAACCCCATATCAAAAGACCATAAGCAATGTGTGACTGAAAAAACTGAAGTAAGTTGTTCTTAAGTAATTATGATTAAAAATGTCTCTAATTAAAAAATTAAATAATCAACCCTGCTTATTTTCTTGGATATTGTGTCAATGTGAGCTTGCCAATTTAATTTGCTACCTATTTGAAACCCTAATAATTTCACTGTTTGACAATCTTTCTATTGGATAAGACTTAGAGTAATCTTTTGAGTTTTTACCAGATTGCAAAGAAGCTTATTATATAAAAACCAATTTACATAATTATTCTGAGATTCATCCATCAAGAATCTCCAAGTTTTTATGTGAAGCTTCAAGGGTCACATCATCGGTATAATGATTGACTGTGTATCAAGATGTAATGGCAGATCATTTATCGTAACTGTAAGAAAGAACGGTCCTAGGACGGATCCCTTTGGAACTCCCATACTCACGTTCACCACATATGAAGCTTGCTCTTTAACAGATACATACATTTTTCTGTCAGCAAGATATGATTTGATTATGTCAATTGAATCATTTATTACTCCATAAAATTGGAGTTTAATAAGAATGTTAAAAGGGACGCAATCAAATGCCTTACTTAAATCATTTAACACAACACCTGCGGATTCTTTATCTTCAAAAGCTTAAGTAACGTATCAACTAGTTTTAAGAGAACAGTTGTTGTAGTACAGCCTTCCCTAAAACCTAACTGAAACCTCCAAATAAGGTTGTTCTGATTAATGATATTCCCTTAGAAAGGCAGCGACAAATGTAGCTCATGCAAGATGGGGGTCCAGCACATTACTACCGTGACGTACGATGCACTCTCACTTTTATGTTTGCAGAACATTGGATTGGGAGAGGGGATCCAGTACCCTGGCCGGCGATATCTCCAGATCTTACTTGCACAGACTATTATTACCTGTGGCCCTATGGGGTAGAAAAAGGATACTGTTTATCAAGCTGCTCCTACATCATGAGTGAACATGAAATATTTATTCTATATCCTCTCTTGTGCATTTATTCTATACATGTGCACAAATAAATTGGGAAGATGTAATCCATGCTATTGAAGCTTTCCCTACAAGAATTGAACAGTGTATTGATGTAGATGGTGGACTCTTTGAGCACCTTTTACTATAGTGAAGAGGTCACATGAATCAGGTTGCTTAATTAAACCAGATCATAACAACAAATTTAAAGGTTTTTAGCTAAAATTTTTTGTGTCATTCAGGATAGACCTATAGTTTAAATATAAAAGTTTATCACTTCTTTACGCTCTTTTATTTGGTATGCAACAAGCCTGGCCTCATTTAAGAGTTTTGACTGTTGGGGTTTCAAAATTGTCAACAATTAAAAAAAATGGATATAATATTGTAAAATTGAGCCATATTAGCTATAATTTTAAGGAGAATTTTCTTATGAAGTCAGAACTATTTTTTGATTTTATATTAATGTTAAGTTGTGCATTTAGCGATAAAAACAAAAAGTGATATTTTTGACATACTTTTGGCCGTTATTTTAAAACGGATAATTAAAAATCAAATCTGATTACACTAAAATACCCAGGGCGTTAATACCTTTAATACTGTATACCATATGCTATATGTTTGCATTAAAGTATTTTAACATTCGAACCCTGGAACCTCAATGCTGAAGTCTAACAATAATGAAATATTTTTATTTCATTCTACGCATATGGTTTTTGGGGAAAAAACTGTACAGAAATGTTCTTGGTCAAATGGTTCGCCTACAATGCATTTGAGACACCTTTCGTGAGACACTCTGCATATACAGAGAAAGATAGATAGAAAGATTGGTTATTAACCATATAAAAAGGTCTTAAAACTTTAAAAACAGCTGCCTGAGCAGACTTAGGCACTTTGTTAAAAAATTGAATACAGTTCATTTTGGGACTTCCAAATTTTTGCTAATTTGTGCAGAGGAATGTCCAAAAGTGCATTATTTCTAGTATTATATTGATGTTTTATTTTATTTTCTCAACGGCAATGCCATTTACATGCAGACTTACGTATAAGAGTATAGACAATTTTTAACGATACAAAATGACTAGTACTAAACGTGGCAACATATAACAAATGTAACAAATTAATAAATACATATATAAATAAATGTATGACTAACAACAAGCCAATATCTATGAATTCTTCAATTTTTGCTTGAATGATTTGAGGCTGTCGAAGAAAAAGTCAACCACTTCCGGCACTGAATTACCAAGTTGATGCAGTCTAGCTACTGGTCCGAGTTTCAGATAGTTGGTTCTATACTGCATGTGGACAAAGAAATCTGTTGATCTGGTAGTTCTAGGGACCCTAAAGTTAATCCTGGCCAGACGATCCAAGCAGTCGATGTTACCTCTAATCAGATTGAAAAGAAAAACAAGGTCCGTTTGGTCCCGACGTGCCTCAAGAGTGTCTAAATGAAAATGGTCCATCAAAAGGTCCACGGGAACGTCGACAAAGGTAAAACCCAGTCTTGTTCCTACAAGCCTAAGGAATCTTCTTTGGATTCTTTCCAAGCGAATGATAAGGTGGAGGTAGTATGGTTTCTATACTATTTATTTTATTTATTTATTTATTCATAAGACGCCGGTCGTCAAGATATGGGCGAATATGGATTTCGAATGAGTGTGATGAGAGTAGATGAGCGAATGTAGTCATTGTTACAAACTAAGGCTGGCTATTCCTTAGAAAGTGTCATTAATTAATAGCCCAATGACAAATGAACAGCCGGTGATTATCAGCTGATCCTTTTCAAAATGTATTGACTCTGATTGGGATCGAACTGAGAACCTTTAGCACATGAAGCTGGGATTGAACCAACTACGCTACCGACCAATTGAAGCGTATTCAAGGATGGGACGTAGAAGTGATTTGTAAAGTATGGTAATGGAATACACAGACATGCCACTCCTTTTGCAGCACGAGACAAGAGACCAAGAAGTCTGCTAGCTCTTTTACAAATGTCGTCAATATGGCATTCTGGCGACAATGACCTGGTAAGTCGCACTCCCAAATCCCTCACTGTCTCAACTCGCTGCAGAATGGTTCCATGTAACTGATAATTGCACTGAATGACCGATTCACCCCGACAGAAAGATATAACCATGCATTTGGACGTGTTCAATTCCATCTTGTTATTAGCACACCACTTGGACACTTCATTTAAGGAACGTCGAAGGACCTCACCACCCTCAGCATCCCTTAATGCACTGAAAAGTTTGATATCATCTGCGAAGATGAGAAACTTACTCTGAACAACCTCACCAATGTCATTAATAAATAAATTGAAGATATAGGAGCAAAACTCATGCAGGTTATTTTTTGTATAACCATAGACCTTATAGTATAATAGAAGATCTATGGTATAACTAAATAGCCCCTGTAAAATTTGTAAAACTACATTTTTTGCTCATACCTAAATAGCCCCTGGGGAGAATATTGTTCCATTATAATAGCATTTACCCTTACTTAGAATTCTATGATCCCTTTTCAATTGACTAATTTAAATTTGACTAAAGTATAAACATATTTGTAAGTTAATAAAATAATATATTATTAAAATGTAATATTTTGGCTGTCGGTACAGTATTAAAGAGGAACGGTACCAGCTTCATGACTGATATACTATACTGTGAATATAAAACGTTGCACTTTTCGATTTGAGGTGGCATAAGAACTTTCATAGCATACAAAAAAACAACTAATTCAAAATCAAATTCGATTCAACTTTATAACAGCTACTTTTATTTTTGAAAATTACTTGTTGCGTCTTGTTTTGTGTTTTATTTAGTGTAGGAAATAATTTATGTATTCAAATTTGACTATTTAAGTGATAAATCCTACTAAAACAGTTCAAGATCAAGGATTTAGCGTTACTTTTGGTTTGTATCTTATAATTTTTATAATATGTTGTTGTCATTGTTGTTTTTTGTATTAAATTGGACCAATTTTAATTTTCTTTAGCTCTATTGGTATTTGTGTAGTTTCTAGGCGCTTCAAATCTCATATTTCTTATCACCAGTGGGTCGAATCAGGTATATATTTCTGGAAACAATTTTTTATTCTGAGGAAAAATGTTCTGTAGGCTACTTACTGAAATTATGTTGCAACATAACTCGGTTTTTATTTCATATTAGCACATTTTGAGTTTTAAATTTTTTAAAAACACTCAGACAATAGGCTAATTTTGAAAGTACTTACAAAATGTTTGGGGAGAAAAGCTGGGAAAACTATGAAAATGAGGGTAAACAAAACAATTTTTTTGTTCCTACATCTATTGTTGGTGTAAATATATTGTTATGGGTACTCAAATTAAGGGGAATCATGTCCTGATCACATATATATGGTAAGGATCATGCAATCGGAATGTTATTAAGCATGTTCGAGCCGGAATTGTGCTGGTTTCAGTAAGGTTGATAGGTTACTTTAGATTTGGTTAGGTTAGGTTTAGGTCATGTTAGGCTTACAAAAAATAATAAATAAAGAGCCTAACCTTCCTAAACGTAACCTAACAGAATGTAACCTACCTTAACTAATAATACAAACCTAACCTAACAATACCCAACCTAATATATAAAAACATAAATTTATCCAAAGGTACTTTTCCGGTACTAACAGTCTTAATAATGATCTGATTTCAAAACCCTTTACTTATTCTTGATCAGGACGAAATTCTGCACAATTTGAGTACCCATAAAATAAAATCCATTTTAGTAAAACAAATCATTTTTCAATATTTCCTCTTGTTAAAACTTTACTTTTCGCAGAAGAAGAATGTTTTCCTCCTTAAAAATTGTATAAGTATTTTCAAAATTAGCCAATTATATGAGTGTTAATTTTAAAAATGCATAATGTGTTGTTCATTTGTCATTGGGCATGACAAATGAATTAATACCACTTGTGTATAAAGATATGTATAAAGAATAGTCGGCCTTAGTTTGTAGATATGACCAAATTCATTCATCTATACTCATTCGAAATCCATATTAGCCCATATTTTCACGATCGGCATCTTAAGAATAAATAAATATCAAATAATTACCAATAAGTTATTTTGTGTATATTATTTGTTACAGCTAGCCCAAAGCAATTTATGATCTTGCACTAATGTTATTTTTCTCTCAGCCTATTAATATTTTTGTATATTAGTCTTGTGATAAGTCAATTTATCACATTTCATTTAACAGTTATTATATGAGCAATGCTGCTCTTAAATCTGCAAGAAACCTTGGGTTTATCAGTCGCACCTATCGACAGAACTTCTCCATTTCGTCATTTAAGGCTCTTTATGTTGCACTTGTACAGCCAATGCTGGAGCTCTGCTGTAGTCTGGTTTCCTTCTCAAGTGGGTCAAATTTATTTCTTGGATTCAGTGCAGAGGCGGTTCTTCAGGATGGTTGGAGTGAAGATGAGTTTCCAGTTTAGGGTTGTAGATGTGGAAGAAATTCAGTGCCCCACACTCTCAACTCGGAGAACAACGATGGACATCGTTTTCTTATTCAGACTATTAAGCAGTCTCATCGCTGCTCCGAGATACTTCACAAGTTAGATATCCATGTTCCTCGAAGAACTTGACACTACTAGTTGTTTGGTAAGCAATACTATCCGACAAACTACCATACCCAGTCTGTTGAGGACTAGTAATATTGTTTGCCCTGGAGTGGAATTTGTTGGCTCTTCCCTTGCTACCTTTGAGTTTGGCTGCCATCATGTCTCGATTCTTTGCTGATCATTAGAGTTACTTAGCCTCTCCTAATATATTGCTGGCATCTTCATAATGCATTTTTGTTTAAATTATTGTTGCTGTATTGTAAACTCAATGCTTGTATATTTTTGCAATAATTATGTTAAAAGTCTTCTTACTATTTCTATTCTGTGGTAGTTTGTAAGGGTTTTTGCTGATTTGTTATTTAGTTTTTGCTATGGGTTAGCTGGTGGCTGAGCAGTCTAAGGCATCAGGACTTTGAGCTTGGGTTAGAGATAGCGCTAGTTTGATCTGGCCTAGACTGGAAAAATTTGTTACTAATAATCACCTTCTACTGTACTGGTTCGCCCTCTTACTCTGTCTGAATAAATTCCTCGCACAGATCAATAGTCTATGAGGAATGGGCAGAGTAAGGTTAAGATGGAGGTCAGCCTCTCCTTAAAAAAAAGTTACCATTGCATAATTTATTGTTTAGTGTTATTATGTATTTAAAATTAAGTATTGTAAGTTACTACCTTTGAATTGTTGTGATGAACTTCATATGTATGTATTGTTATTTCTCTCTATTATTGTTTTTTTGTTTCAAGGCGCTATGTGTATATTATGTTTATTACAAGATTTATATTGTTGTTATATTTATATAAGCTTCACGTTATTTTATTTTGTTGTTTTTGCTTAGGTAGCTTTTGTTGTACTGATTGTTGTTTCAATCAGCCACATTAAATTTGATGTAAAAAGGTGTTTCGTCGTAAAATAAATAAACAGTGTGAAACTGGCCTGTATTTACATCCAGGAAAAGGGATAATTTTAGGGAGAAAAGGGTGATACTTGAGGGAATTATAGGTACGTGTTTGAAAATTGTTAAAATCTATGTAATTTATATTTTGATGAAGAAAACTACTTCTTTCTCGTTAGGACAATATCAATTGAAAATAATCTTACTATTCTATAATATTACATTCTTCACTTTTTCCAACAGTATATGTTCTACAGACTATGCGGTTTTAACTATGCATATAATACAAGAAATTAATAAACTATACAATAACCCAAATTTGGGAATCACCTCTAACAAATAATAGCATTAAAACTAATATATAATAATAATAATAATTCATATTTAATTCACTATCTTCTGTTATCTATTATTAATAAATTATTTACTTCACAGAGTGTCCAGCAACAGGGAAAATAGAGAAAACCTGGAAAAGTCAGGGATAAATCAGGGAATTTGAAATAAAACCTGGAAAATCTTAACAAGAACATCAATGTGTTGAAATTTGTTGTGGTCCCTATATAACTGCTTTACAAAGAATACTGTTTGAACTAAATGTTGATTTTACTTGCTTTTTAATAATCTTAATCTTGAAAGTTATTAAATTAATTTTCATATGGTTTTTACAACCTCTTACAGAACTACCGGTAGTTTTATATCTATTAGATGTTAAACTTACTGAAATAAGTTTTTAATTAGTACTAGTTCAATAAGTCATGAACATGAAATTTATGCTGATTTTGTTTTGGTGTGTTTGTAATATTTACCTTTTTTCAAGCTATTGAAAATTGTCATAATTTGACAATAGAATAAAGGATACATACCACTGTATATTTATTTTTACTCAAGCCTAATTATATTTTCTATAGTTAAACTATATATTATTTTATAAATTACTGTATTAAAAAATAATAATTGTAATAGTTTTGTATTTAATTATTATTTTTATTAATAACAGTATATTGTAAATTACTGACATGATTATATACTATTAGTTATTGGTTGTATCAATACATGTATATGTAATTATGTTGATTTGGAGTCATGAAAATTTTTATACAAAATTGTCAGGTGTACCAAATCATAGAAAGGTCAGGGAAAAGATGGAATTTGTATAAGAAAGTTTGCTGGTCAACCTGTAATCAAGTATTCAGTTCATAGTTATAAGGATTATTGCAATTCCTTAATAAGTTAAATATAGTGTTTTGAATTTCAATATTCATTTAATTTAATAAACTACTTTAATTGCAAAATATAAGGCTTGTGTACACTGCTGAAGGGCAAAATGACTGTATACAATTTAAATAAATGTTTAAAAATGAGTTTGTAATGTCTGGTTCCTATTATGTTTATGTTTAATAGCCACTATGTAGCCTTACATACTGTATTATTAATATAGATCCTATTATTTATAATAAAGTTCATATAAATTTATTTTCTAAATTTTAACTTACTTTTTCCTTTGTCCTTAAGTAAAAGTTTGACAGCAAATTTTTCTATAATGTAACATGTAGGCACATCCAAGATTCCACATTTTGAAAAGTACTACCCACATTGTTAATTCAAAAGTTTTTTTAGAATCTACAGCATTTTAAAATCGAATGCAAGCCGCGCCATTGGAGTATAGTTTGACAGCAAACTTATTGAAAACGTGTTAGATGACAACCCAGCAAATACACAGACTTAATGTACACACTAATAGTATTACACAATTTATTGTAGTATCATTTTAATTAGTTACATATCACTTTAAGCATAGAAAGTCACTCGCCTGTTTCCCTGTTAATGAAAGTAAGGTTATGCTTGTTGGCTTAACACTGAGAATTTTAACTTATTATTATTTTCTTTTTTGTAGGAAGAAATCTCACAATCAAGAGGCCTAGTTGATACAACATAAGCAATGGCCTTCAAACTCAAAAAATCTGACTCATTAAATATACAATCTTTCATAAGAATAAGGTAAGGGTTTATTCTAAGTTATTTGTTTTGCAGTGTTGAATGTTTGTGTTGCAGTGTGTGGTGAATGGTTTCGTAACCATAACCAGGATGTTTTTAAAGGAGTCTTTAAAAACCTCCTTGATTCGTAACAAACACATGGGGCTTGGCTTACAGCAAATCAAATCAATCCTTTATTGTCTTTAAGGCAACATAACATGCAATCGACATAGTCAAAAAAAGCCTTATAATAAGTTGTCCATGCAAAGATAAATGTATTGGCAAACATCGCGAGGGACCTTTGCCTTTAACTCTGCTTAAAGATCTATATCTTTGTCCTTTTGTGGGAATGTGATGAATGACCTCGCTGGGGTTATCTGCTTTTAAATAGCTTTGCTTGAGGACTTCAGCCTCGGTACATTCTTCAAAGCACAATCATCTTCAGAGGCTATGGAAATTGGCCTTTTCTGTGAGAACTGCTGATGATTTGCATAGTGCGGACATATATATTTTGTATTTTACTGGCTTTATATTGAACCAAAACCTTTAATATTTAGGTTGTGTTATTAGAAAAAGAGGTAATTGAAGATAACTAAGAGTTCTTTGTAATAACATACAATATTATATTGAATGTATTTGGAATACAACTTAAATTATATAATAAACAGTTTATATGATTTTTTGTTTTAGCTTATATGTTTTTAGTTTTATAAATGTACTAGTCATCTGATCATCACGGTTTGGTCTGTGTTTTTTATTGTTTGGTTATAAATTGGGTTCACAACTAGTAAAATTTGAAAAAATCCCTTTCTATATAGGAATAAAGATGTATTACACAACATTGATCAGTCAACAAAGCAACCTAACAATATGTAATTTAGCAATTTATTGAAAGATATTTTAGTAATAAAAGCTTATTATATTATCAGGGCCGCCCAGAGACTTTTGGTGGCCCCGGGGCAAAGTTTACCATGTGGCCCCTTCCTTCACTTCAAAATAAATTTAATTACTCTGATTGTCAAATATACTATAATTGATATTTTAGTTTTAGCACATTCTACGATATTCTTACCATCTCTTTCGTTAGATTACTATTGTAATTAAGATTCTTGTTTATGGACGTTTTCTCAGGGCTAGCTGCGAAGCTCTGGTAAGTTTTTCTCTAATTCTCATATATTTTTTAAACATTTCCTTAAGTATTACCGCTACAATAACATCAATCTCTTATAACAAAACTGCTATTCTTTAATATTAAATAAATAATGACGAACCAAGCAATGCCACAGTCAGTTGCATAGTTGGGCGCAGCAGCTCTTCGATTGCCAGTTGAGGAGCCATCCTCGCCAATGATATTAGTTGTGGGTGAGGGAGGGAGAGGCCAATAAATTTATATAGGCCACTTGGCTTCGCTAGCTAAAGAGCAAGTGGCCGACTGTTCACGAAGTAAAATAATTCGGCTAGCTCGAACATCTAGTGCTTTAAAGACAGTCAACTGAGAGTTGAGGTCATTTTATTGTTTTCAAAACAGGTTATAGACCACTGGGTACGTAGTTTTATTGATGTTGGACATTAAAACATCTACTTTATATTCGTGATTTTAGTTTGTCTTTGTGCTAAACTTTAAAACTATTCAATTTTTATTTCACAGGCATAAAAGGCATTTTGTACCAACACAATTTTCTCAGCATAAAACATAGTAAAATTTATGTCTGTCAAATTGGATACTATATCATTGATGTACATCACAGTGTACACGTCCGTACAGTGACAGTGGTATTGACACACCCATTCACGAACAGTGGTATTGACCCTCCCGCTCAACAATACACGTACAGTGGTTCAATCTTAGTTAATTTCACTTATCACGCAACAAACAATAAATAAATACTGTATTAATGATTGTCAAAAATATAAATGGCTTACTCGTTCGTCAGTGACAGTAAAAAATTATGAAAACTATTTTGATTGGTCGTAGATTTGTTATGTTAATGAATGACAACATAAATCAATTATGCTATTTGTTTGGGAACAACCTGTACGTGGGCATAATTGGTTTTTAATCAAGAGCTACACTACTGAGTATGTTGAGAATACACCCCTGTTCCTGTTACAGTTTCAGGGTAAATTAAACTAGACAATAAAAGAGTTGTAACAAGTTAAATGTCACAAAATATATACTATTCAAAAGGAGTTGTACAAATCTGAACAATGATGAAGCTGTTTTATCTATTAACGGTGTACTTAAGAGCTCCTCTTTTCATTAAGACCTATGTCATAATATATAGGTAAAATGTCTTTACGAACGTCCATGTCATAATAACTAGTAAATTTAAAATGTCAAAGGAAACATTACAGTAGAGAGAAAGTAAAAGAAATTGCATGTACAGTAAACTCTGGTTAACCGGTTAAATATGATGGAAGATGAATGAATGATGAACGTAACAAAATTATAATTTTTAGACAAGATTATGCCACGCAATTCCTCCCGCGATAGCGTAGGACAGTTGAATGTAATGCATCATACACACATATTGTTGCACATCCTGTAAGCGAGCGGTGATGTTGTTGTATGCATATTTACCAGATTTAAGTACCTAGAAATCTACTGTAATTTAGTGGTTTCATCGTTAATTTATTCTTTTTATACTGTAAAAATATATAGTTTACTTTGCAGTATATTACAATACTATATTGAAACATGTATATTCTATTTTAATTGATTTCAATAAAACGTTACCATAAATTACTGGGCCTAAACTTTAGCATTTTGTTCTCTCAAAATCTTGAAAGGGAATATGAATCATAGCAAATTAAATTAATTATTGATAATTATAGTAGTTTACTCGGAAACCCAAAAGAACGCATTAAATTACAGAAATATCACTCTATAAAATACAACAATAACAAAATATTTCTTTACTGAACGACAGTAAACAAACAGACTAATGATTGACGATGTCCCCGATCTACCCTTCATGACAATTAATTGAACTCTTCCAGCCACGTTGTTACAACATTGTATATTTTGCCTGCGGGTGTTTTGGGTGCAAAACACAGTTACTACTGAAATACGTCTACTATTTCTTAAATTTAGTGCATATATTGAAAAATTAGCTGATCAGTGCCGGGAAAGAGTGCTACGTTACCACGTTCGAACGGAGTGCCGCCGCCTACTACCAGCTTTGAAACCAAGTTTGTAAAAACCTTTTCTCATAAAGATTTTTCGACCTTTTTAAAATGACAGATTTAAAATGTTTTTACTGTAATTTTGTTTGCTTATTTAATTGTGTTGTTCTTAGGCTTCCACTTTTTTTATTACAATTTATTAATTTGCATACTTTAGGCCGCAGGTTACTGATCACTCGTTTTCACATTATATAGATCTATTATTTTGCTACGATGAGTCAAGGGATTTTTGAAACATTAAATCAAGATTATTTATCTACATAAACAGAATTTGTGAAAAAATACAAAATAAGGATAAAAGCTTAATCAACAAACCACTACAAATACAAATCAATTCGCAATTGCCGTATTATCTTAAGTTTATAATCGTAATATACCATAGCTAATGGTTTTGTAAGGATAATAACGTGATGAAGGATTGATTTTCCTACCACTAAAAGCCAAGATAGAGTTGAATTTAGGACAAGTATAACAATTTTGTTTGAAGTAGTATATACTACCATAATTGTTGAAAGTGGCTCCGGTGAGCAACTCTGATGACTCTGATTTATATGAAACTAAATAAGATTTGTTATAACTTGGTAATTTATATGTTTCAGACCATTAGAAGTTAAAGAAAAGCGGTCTTATAACTTGGAATGTGACCAAAGAGAAGTAACAATAAAGTCTTCCTCTGATTTTCAAAAATCATCAAAATCATTCTTGTTTGATCGAGTGTTTGAGGAGGATTCAAAACAGGTTATTTTTTTGAATTTAGTCATGTAGGTCTACATTTAGGTTGTAGTTAACTAAAAATTAACTATACAGTAAAGTGTTTACTGTATAGTTAATTTTTTATGAATCTGTTGTTAAATATTGATTTTGTTGTGACCATAGTTCATTTGCCAATTGGGCTATTGTTTTTATTATATTTTATTAATGTAATTTGTATTTTACTGCACTGTGCACTTAAATAAAAATGATGTCCTCCAATCAGGCACTTCGCCTTGGAGTTTTTGTTCTCAATTTTTTCAGAAATAGAGTGTATAGCAGGTGGCACTAAATTGATTATATTCATATGAATTTTTGTATGTTTGCGAGTGTGTACTTTGTATATTATAGATTTCAGTATTTATATCTATGCCTGAATATATGTACATGAAAAAATGTATGTAGTTGTTTATTTATGGTCATGCATTCTTTTCGAATAGAATGTCTTTATTTTATAGTACATGTCTATTATTCAGATTGATTGATAGTGATTTTATGTCACTTTAAATTGACCGAATTTAAATGGAATTAAATTAATATAAAGTAATTTTCATGTTCAATTAGCCAGGTTTTCATTTTTGCAGAAAGATCTAATGTAGCATTAACTATATTTATTTTTTTGCTTTTCAAAAGGATGAGTGTTTTTACAGCTCTCATTATTTTAATTTTTAGTGTATATTTAAATGATGTAAGTAAAGGAAAACTTTTACATTATTTTAAACATGATTCTATGTTATTTTCAGTTTAGAATATAAGATATGTCAAAAGTGTTAGTAGGATCTCTTACTTCTTTTGGTCTTTGTAAAAAAAGTTTGTGAGAACAGATCTTTTTATATAGAAAAATGTTCTTTTTATCAGGGTCTACTGATTTTTATCCATTCAAGTGAAATTACATATTGAAGCTGTGACAATTGCTTACATTTAACCTAAATTATCATATTATAAATTATTTCTCTTTGCTATCTTTTAGGTAGCAGTATACTCAACCGTTGTACGTCCCATGATTAAAGAAGTTATCCAGGGATACAACTGCACAGTCTTTGCCTATGGCCAGACTGGAACAGGCAAAACGTATACTATGACTGGGCCTCAAGAGGATGCTGATAGATCACAAACAGTTGTAAGCAGTTTTAGAGGTTTAGCAATTCACCCTGTGTAGAACTATCTCAGGGACACATTTCATTTAATTAGATCTGAAGTTCAAAGTATGTGCCTGATTTGTGTTCAAATTCAAACAATTGATTTGGATTGCAAAGTGAAAACAGGCAAATGCCTTCAGTCGCAGATCTGTTAATCTTTTACTCCCTCATTTATTTTTGGAATATCGCTGCCCACAAAATTAGATTATCATTTTTCTTTTATGTAATTCATATAATATTAAATGATTCATTGATTTAGTATGTTATATTATGAAAGTAGATCATAAAATAAAATTAATATTTAGAATGAAGTTTAAAAACAAGTTAACATGTGTTAGGTTTCAGGAGAAAAGGATTTACTGACTAAATATTCCTAAGTACTTAAATAAATGTTAGGTTAGGTTAAAAGGGCACTAGGAATTACCAGGAATTAGTATATTAGGAGAGATAGAACATCAGCAAACTTACCTAAGAAGACAACTCCACTAAAACCACAGTAGTAGTTAACAAAGACAATAATAACACATTTGCACAAATTTTCTGTGCCACTGACACAGCGCTCAGGTAAGGAGAGGAGAGGAGGAGAGGAGAGGAGAGGAGAGGAGAGAAGAGAGAGGAGGGGGAGGGAAGGGGGGAGAGGGAGGGAAGGGAGGGAGAGAGAGAGGGGGGAGGGAGAGAGTGGGAGAGAACGGGAGATTGACTTCTTAGGTAAGTTTGCTGATGTCCTATCTCTCTTAATATAATAATAAGCACTTAAATAATAAATTCATTTAATCCATATAAAATAAACCTTAGCTGTGCATTTGTTTTGTGGGGTATTAATAAATTTAGAGTTTATTGAAATAATGATTACTTGAGCTTGAGATTACACTTTTCAGCTTCGTTTAGATACGTCAGTAAAGCTAGTGTGTAACCTAATGATGGAGGTGATAATACAATAAAAGACTGCATCTAGTGAAATACTTTGAATTTAATTGTTTTGTCAATTTAAAGTTTACAATATGAATTTAAACACAACTTTGGAATAGTGATCTATTAAAATTTAAATATTAAAAATGTACAGGGCTATGATTAAAGTTCTAAAAGGAAAACATATACTATACTACCATCCTAATGACATCTAAATATGCTATCTTGATTAAGAAAATTAACTTGACATTAATAATTTCATAATAGAAGATGCTTTAAAATATGGTATCTTAGAGCAGTGGTTCTCAACCCTTGGGGGGGCGTGAGAGAATTTCAGGGGAGACGTGAGGGTACAAAGAAAAAAAATTAAAAAATATATATTTTGTTAAAAAATAAAATATTTTGTATTTCAAATTTTTTTTGTTTAGAAATATTTCTTTATTTAAAACGTGATTAAAATCGTTTTACTCAAACACACAACCTGAGTTAAACACGACAGTCTTGTGTATGTCAACATCGTAGGAGCGCAAGTATATTTAGCAACACTGTATTGCAAGCAGCTTAGTGTCCGTCTGCCATCCCCACTCCTGGCTCCAGTTCAGTGTCTCCGTCTCATGTGTCGTCGCGTCAGTCTCAGTCGACAGCATCTGTGTGCTGTTTGTAGCAATCAGTGTAATCGTTATTTAATAACAGTGATTGTTTGTGAATTATTTAATAGTGTTGTGTAACTGCTTTGAAAATGGCTGTCACTTTCAAAGAAAAGATTGTATTCAGACGATTATATCAAGTATGGTTTTACCCTTATTGAGAAAAACTGTAATCATTTACCGCAGTGTGTCAACTGCCATGCTGTTCTTAGTAATGATGCAATGTGCCCCGGACGTTTGGAACGGCATCTAATTACAAACCATTCTTCTTTGAAAGATAAATGCCCAGAATTTTTTATTGCCAAAAAAAGCAGCCTAAAACGTATGAAACTTGACTCTACTGCAAATTGTCGTGTTGAAAATGAGAAAGCTGTGGAAGCATCATACAAAATAGCACTTTTGATAGTTAAAGACAAGAAACCTCATACTATTGGTGAGTCACTAATTAAATCTTGTTTACTTACTGCTTGTAGTACCGTACTTAGTGAAGACAGTTGTAAGAAAGTAGACAAAATTTCTCTCTCAAACGACACTGTAAAACGTAGAATTGATGACATGGCTCTGGATTTGAAAAATCAACTATTGTAAAAATTAAAAGGTTCAGAGTTTTTTTCTTTGCAGTGTGACGAAACAACTGATATTTCAAAGCATGCACAGTTATTGTTTTACTGTCGATTTATTGACGGAAAACAGTTCCTGGAGGAAATATTGTTTTCAACATCTCTTGAAGCAACAACTAAAGCTATTGACATATTTTCTGCTCTTGAAGATTTTTTAGTAATCAATGAACTTCCATGGGAGAAAGTAATTGGAATATGTACTGATGGGGCTCAAGCCATGACAGGATGTCGATCTGGATTTATGGAATTGGCAAAAAAGAAGAACCCTAAGATAATTGGTTCTCACTGCATAATTCACAGACAAGCTTTAGCTAGTCAGACTTTACCTGAACCTCTCAACGTCACATTAAACTTAGCAATTAAAATAGTTAACCACATCAAATCCAGCGCATTCAACACTAGGCTCTTTCAGGCACTATGTCAAGAACTGAATAGTGATCAGGAAACCTTCCTGTTCCACACAGAAGTCCGGTGGTTATCCAAAGGAAATATGCTTGCAAGATTATTCAATTTGAAGTCAGAAGTTGAAATTTTTTTAATGACTTCAAAACAAGAAGATCTTCACAGAAGATTTACAGACGATACAAATATCTTTTACTTGGCTTATTTGTCTGACTTTTTTGAGACACTTATTGTCCTGAATCTGAAGCTTCAAGGCCATAAAAACCTCTTAAACACTTATGATGCAATTAAGGGGTTTATAGAAAAAATATCGCTTTGGCAACGCCGCCTTCAAAGTTCCAAGCCAAACTTTTCCTCTTTTCCTAAACTGAACGACCTCCTCGATGATATTCAAACCCTTCCACTACATCTAGTTTAGGATTTGAAAGACGTCATATCACAGCATTTGGAAGAACTGAAAAATCAAATTCGAAACTACTTTCCAGATGTTAGCTCGGAAAACTGGGAATTTAAGTTGACAAGAGATCATTTTCATATCGAATTTGACATTCTTCCAGATAACCTTCAAGAGCAGGCAATTGACCTAAAATATGATTCTCAAGCAAAAGCAGATTTTGCAAACATGAACTTGGAAGAATTTTGGTTAACCTACTTTCCTGTTTACCCAGAAGTGGCTTTAGTATCTGTGAAGTTATTAGTCCAGTTTTCATCCACATATCTTTTGTGGATCTGGTTTTTCTGCATTGGCGTATATAAAGTCAAAATACCGTTCAAGGCTGGACGTTGAAAGTGACTTGAGGTGTGCTCTGACACAGTTTCAACCGAATATCGAAAAACTTGTCAAGATCAGACAATGCCAACCCTCTCATTGAAAGTGCAAAAACACTCATATAAGACTTTCAACTTTATATGTGTATTTGATTTTTTGATTATTCTTTTTCTCAAATAAATAAAGAATGTTAAGTTTAATGAGACATCAAATAAACTTTTATATTTAAATATATATGGATTTTTATTTTGCATCCCAGCTTTTGCTAACGTAGAGTTAGCATCGTCAGTTTCATAATTTCACTGTTCTAACTTGAACCAACCAATTATTGACTGGACGGGAGGCGTGAGCTATCTTCAGTGTTCAAAGGGGGGGGGGGGCGGGGCGCCAGTGCTAAAAGGTTGAGAACCGCTGTCTTAGAGGCTCTGGAGGAATGGGCCAGCCTTTTTTATAACCACTTAAACTTTTCACAACTCTGTGACTTAAGTCTTTGAGCGAAAACGTCTGATTAGTCAAATGTAAATTGTAAACGATTGTAAGCTTTATTGTACTTTTAAATGTGATTTCAACTCGTTGTGCGTGTTAAACTACTGGTTGTATATATGTGCTACTTATGTGCTATTGCCGGCAGTGTAGCCAGTCATGACTCCAGGTTGTCCCCAATGTGGTGGAATTGACCATGCCCAATTATCTAGTGCCAAGTGCTTGTTACACAAAAGAAATTGAAACCAGGTTATTGAATTATGAATGCTTCAAAGTGCATAATGTCAATCTAGTCGAAAAACTGTTTCAACAGTTCAGTAGAGTCCCGCTAATCCAAACTTCGGTAATCCGAAAATCTGCTTAATCCGAAACAGATATTGGCAAAATATTTTGGAAAAATAAAATTGTAGTTACTGTAAGAACCACTACTTTATATATCTAAAAATGCAAGAACATATTTAAGAAAATAAGACTGGTCACATTTAACAAGTAGCGTGACCAGCAATAACATAGGAAATAATTCATTTTAAGTAACTACAGAGTTCAAATAGTTACAAAATAAACTATAGCTGCACTCTGTGTATCCACTCGAGGTGTTGCTCTACGTAGCTTAGAATGAGATCTGACGCAGCCGCAGTGTCTGTATGGGTTACAATAAAACTGAGATACATAAACACACGAGTTCGAACTGTTGATGCGAGTCTTACAGTATGAATTGGGAACAGTGCTATCTCACATGAGAATGCTAGAAATATGCACACGACTTCCGTCAACTGATTACGCAGGCCTAGTGGCGATTGGCGAATGCAATGGCACCTAGTAGTGTTGGGCCCGGGATCAATTTCACTAGTGACTCAATTGTTTATCTTGAAAAACGGTGTTTAATCATACTTCTCAGATGAATGTTTTCTTCTATTAAAGGGTTCATTATCTTCAACTTATTATCATAATCTCTTATTGCGTTGAAAACTAAAGTACTGTACTCAATGTTAGGCATATCAATTTGTTATTTTTTATAAAAAAGAGTGTTTTAAGAAAATCTGTTTAATCTGAAAAATTTGGTAATCCGAAATGGGTTCGGTCCCAATTATTTTGCATTACCGGGATTCCACTGTATCTGGATAAGATCAGCATTGATGTTCGAGACTGTCAGTGGACCTGTCTATTTGATAAATTTCTTCTAGAAGTGCTTCTTCTTGATGAACAAATTTGACCAACCATGCTTTTACAAACTGTTTCCGAAATTCTATGCACACCAATTTACTGATGTTCTAAAAGACAATGTATGTAAAGTGTTAATAAGGATCCACTTCACAAAATACTAGGGA